>NIPM01002337.1:0-10750 GCA_002738285.1 Holacanthella duospinosa | reverse complement strand
ACTTTTACACACCCCTGGCATGTTGCGAGATTTGGCTTGGCGGACGAACGTTGCCACTTCATATACATTTTATGTGTGCACTGGATGTTGACATGCACAGTAGGCATAGGACGTACTTAATAAAATTTACGCAAGCCCATTTAAGAATTATATGCACGGTACGCGTTATACTGCCCACAACCATTCTTACTGCCCGCAGCCTTCCCTGATGTCCGCAGTCCTTTTACTGGCCGCAGCTCTCCCNGCCCACAACCATTCTTACTGCCCGCAGCCTTCCCTGATGTCCGCAGTCCTTTTACTGGCCGCAGCTCTCCCTACTGCCCGCAGCCCTCCCTACTTCCCGCCGTTCTTTCTACTGGAGTTAACCGATGTGGGTTAGTGAAATATACCCTATAGCTCCTATACCCTTGGGATAGTTTGCATAGACTCTTAAATGCGGATAAAAGTCTTTCCTGTCTCTGCCAAGAGATGAGAAGCAAAGGTGATAAATCTTCCACCAGCAAAGACGTTGCTACTGGTAAACTGGTAGATCATTATCACATAGTCGGGGTTTCAAACAGCACTTTCCCAATCGCCTCTTAAAGATAACTTTTAATTAAATTATTGATTTTCATTAATTGGAAATTGATCACAGCCTCTCTTTATTCCTTCATGACTAATTAATGAGAATAATGTTAGCATTTAAATTTTTATTTCATATTTTTAATGAGTGACATAAAAGAAAATCAAAGGGTCAAAACGTCAAAATATTGTTATGTTGACAACTATTTGACTTTGTAATTCCAAAATTTCCATTACCTTTTTTTGCATGTTGTATTTGAGGAACTGCATGCTGCATGAGAAAAATGTACCACGAGTGTGTTCACACAAACTAGTAAGTTTCATTTCACCCATACATCCTTCACAGTATGAAAAAAAGGGAGTTTGACACTTTTCACTTATTCAGCTAGCGGGACCGTGAAAGAAAACCTAACCTCCGCAGCATTAGGGGTTTTTCGTCAAATGCTGCCTTTTAAAATTTATCTTTGCCCTAATAGGTTAACCTGAGATCTTAACAACAATTTCTTAATTACCTTTATCGATCCCGGATTAATTCTCCTTTCAAGCATAATTTTTTATATTTACAAGAATTGTTTTCAAATTGGATCATATGTTTCTACCAGTTTACAATTTAGTACAAAGAAAATGCCAAAATTAGTCGCGGATTAATTTGGCCCCAGAAATTTTGTTTTGAAATTCCTAAAATACTTTACGAAATAAACTCATATCACTTGGTCAGAGTTGAAATACATAGTTGGTACCAGAAAAATGTCAAATTAGTCGCGGATTGATTTGGCCCCAGAAACTTTTTTTTGAAATTTCTAAAATACTCAACGAAATGAACTCATATCACTTGGTCAGAGTTGAAATACATATTTGGCACCAGGAAAATGGCAAACTTAGTCGCGGATTAATTTGGCTCCAGAAATTTTATTTTTGAAATCCCTAAAATACTTTATGGAATAAACTCATATCACTTGGTCAGAGTTGAAATATTTATTTGGTACCAGGAAAATGCCAAAATTAGTCGCGGATAAATTGAGCCCCATAAAATTTTTTTTTTTAATTCCTAAAATACTTTTCGAAATAAACTCACATCACTTGGTCAGAGTTGAAATACATATTTGGTACCAGGAAAATGCCGAAATTAGTCGCAGATTAATTTGGTCCCAGAAATTGTATTTTTGAAATTCCTAAATACTTTTCAAAATAACCTCATATCACTTGGTCAGAGTTGAAATACATATTTGGTACCAGGAAAATGCCAAATGTAGTCGCGGATTAATTTTGCCACAGAAATTTCTTTTTTTTTGAAATACATAAAATACTTAACGAAAAAAACTCATATCACTTGGTCAGAGTTGAGATACACATTTGGTACCAGGAATATACTAGATTTAGGTCGCTGACTAATTTTGCCNAATATACTAGATTTAGGTCGCTGACTAATTTTGCCACTGAAAAATTGGTTAGGTGCAAAAATAATTCAGAAATAAATCAATACATACTAAGTGTTAAGATACGTTAATCGTTGCTTAAAAATACCAACTTTAGTTGCTTTAGAACAACTTTAGAAAATTAATCCAAGATCGATAAAGGTAATCAAGAAATTGTTGTTAAGATGTCAAGTTAATCTATTAGAGAACTAAATATAAATTTTACAAGGCAGCATTTGACGAAACACTCCTAAAGCTGTGGAAGTTAGGGTTTCTTTCATTATCGGGACTCATTTGGATTTTCAAATAAAACTAAAAAGCAGGATGCCCCTGAGCTTATTAAACTTTAACGAAAAGAATAAATAATCAGGCTAATCACAAGATTCTAAAATATTCTCACATTATTAAATAAAATTTTTCAAATTTAACAACTATTTATCTTATACCCAAAATTTAGAATTGTTGCCTCATTGAAAGTAATAAATTAATATTAGAGATATTCAATATTTAAAATTCGAATTCAAGATAATAATTGATGTCAATTTAATTAATTGGTTTTCTGTTGCTTTAGTTGTACTGTAGGTAGTTTTATATATTAACGTATAGATTACTAAAACACGATAACATGATTAACTTTTATAGTAAGTAGGATAACATTTACCTAAAAGTAACTTTATTTATTTGAAGCACCATTAAATATCACAAGTCTAATAAGGACTTATAACTTTCATGTTAATAAATTTTTAAATAAAAATTATTTAAATTAGTAAATATAATTATCATAAATAAGAACAGTATATAAATTGATACCATTTCAACCCTTTGACGTACAGTAAATCGCACTATAACTAATCTCGATAAGTGGACCTCAGGATTTGATAAGAATATTCCGAAATTGTGCATGATTACACAAAATTGAGTTCAAATTGCGAGCGAGAAGTGAAATGGAATGTTGAATGACCTGAGACAATCAATTTATGCCTGATCCAAACTTGCCTTTCTCTCATCGTGCTCTAGGGAAAATGCAGTAAAAAGTTTCTTTGATTTTTATAATAGTTATGATGGTGATTGATAAGGCTATGATGACTAAGAGTGAACACATAAATATGAAGTATTCTCGTTCCTTCGCTATATCAGTACTCATGATTTCTTCTTGCTTTACTTCCTCTTCTCTTTGCTGTTCCTTGGTGTAGGCGTTCACCGCTTGTAACAAAAGTTGATCGTTGTACACGTCTTTGTATGAATATCCGAATTGTTTTGCAAATTCAGTACCCGATTAAAATAGTGACTTGACAGCAATAAATGAACCCACACTTCCTGTATTAATTTTGGTGAGGAGCCCCAGAACGTTTGCCGTAACATTTCTCACCTTAGCAAGTGATAAAGTTAATATTACCATGATCAACTTCCAGTTTTTCATTTTTATTTTGGGTTGTCAGCTTGTTTCGTCGAGTTAGTTTGTTTGTGCATGATTGTCAGAAGTTGAGTGTAGTATTTGTCTACTTACTGCTAGTATATATATGAGTGTCAAGTTTATGGATAAATGATTTCATTTTGAAATTCCTCGTGTTGTTTCCTGTTTTGTAAGCATGTTGTAAGCATTTCACAAGGTCCATGTATTTTCTTTCTTCTCTTGGTTTATCTAGAATGCGGAGGAGTTCTTTCTAATAGTTAGGATTTTTTAGTATACATTTTGTAAGAGTAGGATGAAGTGAGTGTGAACATTCACAAAAGCTATGGAATGGTGAGTCACGAGCCTGTAAATTGCAAATTGTACATTCTTTTCCTTTTTTTATCAGGATATAAGTTCCATCGAATCTTATGAATTTGCTTTGTAAGCGTACTGTTGCTATTATTCTTTTATCCTGTAAACTAAGGGTTGATGATAGGTAAAATGGTATTTTCTGCTCTCTAACTTGTTTACTGACAAGATAGAATGTGTTCTTTTTGGATATATTTATTCTTTCTACGTCTTGGGAATGTGGGTAAGTTTGAATACTGTAAGAAACGTCCTTAAAAAATGGTTGAGAGAATCTGGACTCATCTTGCGCTGCCCATAGCCAGACTAATCTGCGTTTTCTTAGCTGAATTCTTAGTTGTGTAACCTTGTTGTAATTATAATCTTCTTCTTTTGAATCAACACTACGAAGCGCTAAGTAACGCTTGGTAGTCTCGTCTCTTCCATTTGTATAATTTTTTCGCAAATAAAAATTGCTTGAATTAACGCTTTCTCTCCTAGTTGTGTTCGATTATTTTCTAAGCGTATAAGATAATTAGCGGTATGGAAGTCTAGTGCTAGAAAACGCCTAAAAATTGGGTTTGTATTTGTTTTATTTGTTCCATCTTCCTTATTCTCCATATTGCTGAAGAATATATTAGCGTATTCGCAATATATGATAATATTGAGTCAAAAAGTAGCAAGATGGCGTTGATGGAATTATCCCCCCCCCCCTTATATTTACGTCCTACACACTAGCGGTAGCTGCCATTGCCTTTGCTTCAAATTTGTTAACTGCCTCATTAAACAGCACCGAGGAGCTAAAAGTCACTCCTAGATAAGTGTAGTTATTTACAATTTCGATTTTTTTACCCTTATAAAAAAATTTTGCTTTAGGTGGCCTACCAAGACGACAATTTTTTTTAGACATGTTCACTTCTAATTTCAGATGTACGAAGTATTTTGTCAGTTTGGCTATTTTTCTGTCCATGTCTATCACTGATGAAGCGAAAATAACCTTATCATCCGCATATTGTAAAATGTGCAAACTATATTCGTTATTTAGTGCGATTCTTCCATTTTTTGTTTCTTTAATAAACAGGTTTTGGATATCCGACATGTATAAATTGAAGAAAAGTGGACTCAATGGGTCTCCTTGAAGGACTCTTTTTGTAATCACTATTATTTTCGTTTTCCCTTTTGGTGTTTGATTTTTTCTTACAGCATTATTGTACATACATTGTATTATTCTGACCATATTTCCACTTACACCTAGATATTGAAGTTTTTCTCATAGATTGTTGTGGCTTATTGATAGGAAAGCTCGACTAAAGTCTATGAATAGCGCAAATACCTTCCTTTTTTGTACCGATTTGCAGTGCGGCGTTAAGAGTGAAGAATTGATCTATACATCCCCTTCCTTGTTTGAATCCTGCTTGTTCTTCAGGTAGTATCCCACAATCATTAGCCCATTTAGATAGACGTTAACAAATAATAGTTGAGAATATTTTTGTCACTGAATTTGCAAGCAAAATTGGCCTATAGTTTAGTGGGTCATTTAACTCTTCTTTTTAAATAGCATGACTATGAGTGATTCTTTCCAGTCCTGAGGAATGTTCCCTTGTGTCATTATATCATTCTTGGATTTCCATAGAATTTCAATTTCTTCTGGTGGGAGTGCTTGAATGAATTCGTTGGCGAGTTGACCTGGACCAGGCGCTTTTTTTTCCTTAAGTTTTCTTAATGTCCTTTTTATTTCTTCAGTTGAGATTGATGCGTCTAAGGTTGGGTGTCTTGCGTCCTGTATAAGGTGTTGCTTTCCTCTTGGAGAAAATGATGTTTTTGATTCATAAAAGTTTTCCCATTCTGTTATGCTAACTTGACATGGTGGATTTTTTCTATTTCTTAGCATAGCTAATGTTTTCCAGAACTCATTTGAAGGTTGACACTGTGTTATGGTTTGTTTTATTTTTTCTCTGAGATCATTTTTTTCTTAATTATCATATTATGAAATCGATCTCTTACTTCTAGATATTGAAATCTTGCTTTATCTGTCCATTTTGCTTGTTTTGCTATTTTTAATGCCTCTTTCTTTCTTTTAAATTTGTTTCCTGCATTCAAAGTCGAACCATCTTGGGTTCATCTTATGTTTGCCTAAATTTGCGTCCTTGATGCACATACTCGACTCTTTAGCTGCATGTAATATCAGTGTCATAAAATTTGGAAGAGATAGTGTGAGNTCAAAGTCGAACCATCTTGGGTTCATCTTATGTTTGCCTAAATTTGCGTCCTTGATCCACATACTCGACTCTTTAGCTGCATATAATATCAGTGTCATAAAATTAGGAAGAGATAGTGTGAGGTTGTTGTTTATTTTGTTAGCTAAACTTAATTGGTATTGCTGACATAGGTCGTTTTCCATAATGGTCTCTCTACTTTCTCTCCCAGATAAAAGTTATCAAATTCTTCTAGCATAATATGGATTGGAAAATGTCCTGAATTTTACAATTGTCCTATTTTTAATGTTTTTATTAAATTTATTGCTCTATTATTTCCGAATACTAGGTCAATTGTGGATTTTCATAAAGAGCTGATGTATGTGTAGTTTGATTGTATGGCCTAGGTAATTCTTCCATTTAGAAGAATTAAATTTAGATTCGTCATAATAGGTATAATATGCTTCCCTCTTTTATTAACTTTTGTGTCCATCGACTTCCTTTTTATTGGTATTCCATTTGTAAATTTTGATGATCCAATAATCTCACCTAACGTGCCTACTCTACTATTAAAGTCGCCTCCTATAAGTATTGCTGTATTTTTGTGTCTCCATTAGGCATTCAAGTTCAATTTGTAGGTGATCGAGAATTGGGTCTTTATCTTTCTCAGGAGGGATGTACCAATTCCCAATTATAATAAAATTCTTGTTGTTTATGTAGTGTTTTGTAATTATCCAGTTTTGATGATACGCTAAATTTGACATACGTTTTTTTGAGAACGTACTTATTCCACCACTACCTCTTCCCATTACTTTTAGTTTAATTGCATTCATCTCTATTTTGCTAAATTTATCCATGGGTTCATAGGTTCTCTGCTCCAAGTCTCCGTGAGACAAATTATGTCATACTGTGTCAAGTTTTGTTTTGTCTTTTTCGTTAAAGTCCAGAATGTTTTTTAATCCTCTTACATTCCAGAACATTATGTTTTTAATTTTTTTTGTTTGGTTGTAAGGCCAACTAATTCCAACTTCAGACTTAATTATTTTGGTGACTGCTCTATCTAGCGGCTTAGTAGTGATTACAAGTATCAAATATCCTTCCGCCAATTAATCTGTGGTTAAAGTTAATTCCTCGATTTTCTCCGATTAAAATATAATCAATGATTAAATTTTCTTTAACCACTGGTTAAGACTAACCGACCATGGTGCACCTAGCTATGAGACTAAGTTCCTAGAACCAGACCATAGTAGACAGAATAATAATGTATCCCACAATCACACAGACATACTTCATCCCAATCCTTCCTTTTTTTTTCTTAGTCCAGCAGACAACTGTCTTTTCTTGTCTATGCACTTTTGAAAAAAAATCCTCTAGAAACACGCGAGGGACTCCTTTTCCAATATTTTCTTATTTATTTCTCCGTGCAATATTATGGTCCCAAGAAACTTTATTTAAAGTAAGAGAGATTGAAGAAATTGAACCACCGGTCCGTGTTACTACACTCTTCACACTTACTATAAACACACTAACTTTGAGACTGTAAAAGCCGCTCAAATCGATAAGCCTTAACCTGAAATATGAAATACGGTAAACAATCACGCGTGTTAACTTAGAAACACTTCTGTCAAGAACAAACTTTCCGTTGCAACAGATATGGGCAAAAAATCGATTTTAGAATCGATTTTTACTAATTTTGACAAAAACTCATTAAAATTACAAGTTTTTAAACTTAATATGATATAATAACATGATATTAACTATTTGACTAATGATACTTGAAGAGATTAATAAATGGAGAATTAAAAATATATATTTTAAATAAAAATCAGTCACTCCGTTCAGCTCAAGTAGAAACAACTTTTTGTTTCTCAGCTGTGAAAAAACATTATAATTGGAAATGATAGAGTGAGTTGAGAGGAAGATAATGACATGCCTTGTACTCAGACTTGTCGGGAACATTGAAACAAATTAATTAAAAAAAAAAGTTTTTCACTCATACATGAGGTCAGAATTCCGGCTCAAGTAGTCACAACTTATTTGTTTCTCAGGTGTAAAAAAATATTATAATTGAAAATGATAGAGTGAGTTGAGGGGAAGATAATGACTAATGCCTTGTACCCAGACTCTTAGGCGAACATTGAAACAAATTAATTTAAAAAAATTTTCACTCAAACATAAAGTCAGAATTCCGGCTCAAGTAGTTACAACTTTTTTGTTTCTCAGGTGTGAAAAAATATTATAATTGGAAATGATAGAGTGAGTTGAGAGAAGATAATGACATATGTCTTGTACCCAGACCTGTAGGGGAACATTGAAACAAATTAATTTAAAGAATAGTTTCACTCAAACATGAGGACAGATTTCCGGTTTAAGTAGTCACAACTTTTTGTTTCTCTGGTTTGAAAATATATTTTAATTGGTAATGATAGAGTGAGTTGAGAGGAAGATAATGACATATGCCTTGTACCCAGACTCGTAGAGGAACAATGTCAGTTATTTAAGGTATTTTAAATGAATAATTGTGTAAGTATGAGACAATCATTTCAAGCGTATATATAGCTTAAGTTGTGATAGTTTAATTCTTGAAAGAAAAAATGTTTAGCTGAACTGTATTTAAATGTTAACAACTTACTTTAAGATAGTGCTTTGAAAGTAATATATCAGTTTGATGTGTAAGTAAATCAAAGTAGTTTGTTTAGGAAGTATAAGAAAATTTTAGATAGACTATTCGCAACTACGATGAATTTTCTTGTTATGTATAATGAATTGCTATTGTTTTATTTTTGAAATCGTAGGAGGAATGATGATATTGATATAATGGTTTANGTTATGTATAATGAATTGCTATTGTTTTATTTTTGAAATCGTAGGAGGAATGATGATATTGATATAATGGTTTACAATTGTAAAACACTACTAAAGGTATTGATGTAGTTAGGTAAATTATTTAACTGTAAAATAACTTAACTATAAAATAATGTAATGTAAAGGTATAAAAATCAATCATAACATTTTCTGGATTAAAATTTTATTTTTATTTTAGAATTAATGTTTTAGAAGTAAATTGAAAATTCAATTCAGTAAAAACGAAAGGATTACCTATCCTGCAAAATATGNGAATTAATGTTTTAGAAGTAAATTGAAAATTCAATTCAGTAAAAACGAAAGGATTACCTATCCTGCAAAATATGATATAATTACCAAATTTCAAGTTTAAATGTTTAAAAAGTTATATTTATTTAATATATCTTATTTTCAATCATCATGGTTGTAGTTTGACGTTAAAATTTCGTACAANTAATATATCTTATTTTCAATCATCATGGTTGTAGTTTGACGTTAAAATTTCGTACAAGTTGTTTACACTGACATGGATTTAAAAGTTTGTGGCAAAGAAAAATCAATTTACTAAAGGTTTATGACTTTAAGATGAAAAATTAATTGATTTGAATAGATTTTATATTTTGTTATGAGTATAAGTAAAATATTGAACGTATTTAAATAATGTCCCAGTTGTCTTTATTACTCAAGATGAGTGGCATATGAATAATGTATTTCAATTGTTTCATAGAATAAGTTATGTTCAATTTGAATAAATCGAACAAAATGTATTTTATTAAAAATTCTTGAAAATGCCAAAAGGAATCTGTTTTGCTCGTATCCAAAGTGAACACAAAGTAACTTGTATGGGGATGTTATTTATACACAAAAACAGAATAAGATTTGAGGTAGATTCAGTAACGGATACCACAGGAACAATTTTCTTACTAGGAAAGGATTCAGGTCAGGAACTGGTCAGGAACAGGAATGAATAAGGAACAGTGCTTAGTAGGATGATAGAAACAGGTCAGGAACAGGAACAGGTCAGGAACAGTGATTGGTAGGATGATAGAAACAGGTCAGAAACAGGAACAAGAGTTAGCAGGAATTGATTCAAATATTATCCAGTCGATAGGTGCACTAAAGTGATAACAACTTGAAAAACAATAAAACTGTTAATAAAAAATAAATACAATTAAATTTGTATTGAATGTAATTAGAAATTAAGAGAGCGAAAATTTGAGCGACCTTCCACCTTGAATTCTAATTGAATTTTTTTTGAGTTGAAATTAGTCGTCATGATGTCCAGATGTATGTTGTTATTGTGTCGCATTTGTTATAATACTGCAATTAAGATTCGGAGTGTAATAAATATCATAGTTTAATAACGTTTGTTCTATAAGCTTCTAAAATATCATTACTATAAAATATGATTACTAAACAAGAGTAGTTTGTAAATGTATACTACATTACAATTACAGTTGAAGTGATATGATAAAAGAAACAAATGTTGAATTAAACTATTTCTTCAATTATTGATGAAGTGTAAGTAAATCCATGGAGCGTTTCTCCGTCATCTTATCGTTTACAGCTTAATTAACAAATGATATTTTGCAACCGCTGAAGTGATTTTACTTTTTAATTATATCGTTTTACATTGATATTTTTGATTGGCGTTTTTAAAAACATGTTTTTACCATCGGATTTTCTGCAATTTGGGCAGTGCTTTTTTCTTTTTGTACTTTAGCAATGGAATTGAAGCTTGGTGAAATGTTGCAGAGTTAAATACTATACACAATAATAAAATCACAATTTTTCTTTAAATATCATGTACAGATACGTAAAATTATACAAATCTATATTTTTAAAGTAATTGTTGGGCGAAGAATGATGTATTTTTTGCTGTTTTATAGAATGTTTGGTGTAAATTATTTATTTATAAAATATAATATCTTTCAATAATGGAATGATGGATAAAACCAAATAAAAATAAGTACATATCTGTATCATATATTTGAAAT
>NIPM01002336.1:0-11093 GCA_002738285.1 Holacanthella duospinosa | reverse complement strand
ATGTAAATTCTTTTCTTGTAAAAACTAGAAATTTTCAAAAAGATATCAAGATTTGCTACTGTTTATAAGATTTTTATAACTCGTATAAATTTTATAATTGACCACGGGTCTATTCAGAGTGACGTCAACTGTGCCTATCATGCAGTTAAATTTTATAGACTTTATGAACTTTACAAAGTTTAAAAACAAGTAAACTATCAATTTCTATAAGTTTTTAAAACCAGCCTAGGGTGGCCCGAGGACACATTTTCCTATTGTGTTGTTCGAGCTAAACAGTGTGCAATGGTTACCGGTTTTGGATCGGTGCCATTCCTTGAGCTAGACTAACAATCTAGCACTGGTACAAGAGCTGTTTCTGTTGGTTTTGTGAGTTGTAAAGATGTATGAAGAGGAATGAGAATGAGTTCATTGACCTCAAGTCTAACGCATGCGCGTAAAGGTAGGGAAATTTAGGTAAGAAAAATAATCAAATATTTAACAATTTTTAGTGTAAAAGTAATTAAATTAATGGAGAAAATTATTACAAATTACGTAAAAATACTTAATTAATCAAGTTCATTAATTATATTTGGTCCAAAACGCCTTTTGGGAGTTTCTAGGCTAAGTTAAAGTGAAATGCCATAGTGGAAGTCGGCATTCTGGAGATTATGTCGGACCAAAAGCGAGCACTAACCATCGATATGGTAGTTACTCGACGTCCGTACTTGTACCAAGAATCTTGAATAAGAGTCGGATTGTAAAGCCCGATGCAAACTTTCTCTTCTCCTACCGTTACTACAACAATTCTTTTAACTATTATTACAGTTAAGAAAATTTTGATTTAAACTTTGTCATTCCGTTACCTGGGCGTTCTCTTACCGATCTTCAGAGAAAATTATTTCTCCAAACAATCGATGCAAACATTCTCTTTACATTATTTGCTCGTAATTTTTTAAAAGTTGAACTTTTCCAACTTTTCGAAAACTAAGATACTAGTGAAAGTTAGTTGTTTAAACTTTATTTTGACAATTATCAAGAGAATGAGTAGATTTTTTTTAATCCGCAGGTAATTGGAAAGTTTGTAATCTACCATTGGCTAATAGTAACGGCAAGGTAACGTTAAAACTTTTATCTGCCAACGCAATGACAAAGTTTGCATCGGGCTTAAGAGCTTATGCCAGCGGGTGTTGGGGCAAGTGTTCACTTTGTGTCTAACTCATAGACGAGAGTGAAGAAAGGTCATTCACCTTTGTGGCTTAGGGATTGTTAGGGACCTGTTAGGGATAATTAATTTTTATGCACATGCGCTATAGCTTTTTTCATTAACTTTGATCATATAAGGCCATACTCACAACTCTTCTCTTCTTTCATCACAGTTCGTCGTGATTTTTTGAAGTGTTTATTTTATATCTATAGGAAAGTGGAATTAAAAGTGTAAATTGTTTTGTCTATGGTTAGTAATTGGTGATCGGTTTATTTATTTAATTTAGTGAGTATTTGATTTAAGTTCGGCTTTATTGAGTGAAGAAAAGCGCTCCTTAAAGAAACTGTGGAAGCTCGAGAAATTTGTATGTAAGGTGCCGAAGAGAGTGTCATTCCAAGTTATGACCATTAGCTATTAAGTATTCAAAAGAAGGTGGAAAACCTCACAAAAAAAGAAAAATCCTTACAGTTTTTCAGTACTTAAGCACTTTGACAAGGAATGGAGCCAGACTGTCTGTATATTCGTGATTAGGAGTCTGGAGCCATGCTATGATATTTAATGATGCCGATAAGGTTTTCCAACAGAGTAAGATAAATGTCAATAACTCACCCCCTTTCATGTAAAGTAGGTAAAGTATGTGTAGTAGTAGATTCACGCTACCAGACGCCTGAAAAGGTTGTGTATACGTGCACGTAAAAGGAGCGGGCCTGATTCGAGGCAGCAGAAATAACGAAAAGCAAGTCTGCGGGATTTCCAGATAAAGACCCTACCCTCTTGATTGGGCGAAAGGCAATAAGTCAAATAAACTTCCAAAAAAAGTTTCTTGCAAAGAAATTGCACTTGACAGACATAACCCGCCATTCGAAACTTCTTTTTTGAATAACTTTACTCTAATCAACGGATATTTGTGAATAACACATGTTAGGATCTTTATCCCAATTGATGATTATTGTTGATGCTTCAATAATCGATGATTATTTAATGTATTTCATAGTTGAGGAAGAGTTTTTATTATCCAGATAAAATGTGATTCTCATTTTTTATGAAATCTGATCTCGAAGTGAGATCCTTCTGGGCTGATGGGCTTATCTATTTATACTTTTTTAAATGATTCAAAACCCATTCGAAGCTACTGCCATCATCGATCTTAACATGCTGTGCATGCTAATGTCGATGTCATTATTTGTTTGATTGAGTTACGACATCCTAATACACATGTGGCCATGAAAAAATTAATAAAGGGTGTCATGGAAGTAGAGGCACAAAGTTTAAACTGAGAAATTGTAAATCAACCAATAAGTATACTGGAATGAAAATTTGTAATAAATATTAACTAATATATATCGTTGTTTTAAAGGTCATACATCGTCCTGCTGACTTTTTTGATTTCCATTTCTCAAAGGTTCTCCTAGGCATGTCCCATTATCTCCTTTCCTACTGTTTTCGGTGCTTCTTTGGAATTTTTGTTCCAAATTAGCTTGAAACCTTGGATGATTTTTGGATGTTTAGGTATCTGACAGTACTAGTTTTTGCAAATAATCCAAATTCTTCAATTCCTTTTGCGTGTGTCATGTTTAAGGGGCTTAAAGACTTTGGTACAAAATAGACAATTTTCTAACTGGGAATGTCTACATAGGTAGTGGCGAATTGTGAACGTGTCTGCTCAAGCCAAAATAAAACGTCTTTTAATTCGTGATGTTTGTGTATGAAAGGAAGTAATCATTGCTTCAGACACTCTCGAAGGTAGATTTTTAGTGCAGGGCCCCTTCTGAAACAAATGACTCTGAAACATTCTCAATTTCGTCAATCTCCTGCCAAACAATTTATTTCCAGCTGAATTTGGTGATTTACGCAAATTTGTTTTCATAATGCAACGCAGAATGATCCAAGGTATTCACTCTCTTTGTACCCGGCAAATATAAATGGTCAAATGTAACGTAATTTTTCTCATCCATGGTGAGGAATTTTTTTCGCGCAATTTTGAAACTTTTTCTAAGGGTGGTCATCGCTAGTTGCTCCTTATCCTTGACATATTTCAGATACTGTTTCATGGTTTTAGCCGTAATTCTCTGCTTGTGTACTTTGATATCCGACTTGGTAGACCTTGTAATTTTGACTCGTTCAGCTTCAGTGCGGAAAGTTGTAATTTAGTGACTTTCTCCACTTTCTTCAATTCCTCTGATTATAACTTGTCGGGACGACGGCCAGGTAGAAGTTTAAAATTAGTCTAAATAGAAGCCTAATACCTCTTAAAAGTGTCATAAAATATTAGTTTGCCCATACGCTCTGCTACAAAATTTTGGATGGTGATTTTCTTGTCATGGATTGCGAAATTTTTGTAGTAGTGAAAAATCTTCGCAAAAAATATCTCACCATTTTTTCTAGACATTTTCGTTAATCCAAGTCACCACAAACAAGGCTTCACTTATATGTACGAAATGCGATTCAGATTCTATTTCTTACTTTTGGAAGACAGATTTAATTTCAGGCCACATTCTTATATCATTATCAAAGTTGTGCCTCTACTTCCCAGACACCCTTAATTTTGGTGAAGAATATGAACCTATCCCATAGAGTAAAAATTCTATCACCCAAAAACATCATAAAGTCAAGGTTTCAAACAGCATTTGATTTACTCACCTATATAGCACAATTGATAGTAATTTAACTATGGGATGTTTCCCCACCATTATGTAAAGTTAAAAAAAGAACTCCATTGAACTCAAGATAATACAAATTAAAATACAAATTAGGTACATGAGGGAAGCAATAATAATCCTTGTTCCAAAGACCAATGGTTTTAGTACCAATAACGGATCCTGAAAAATACTAAGTGTTTTCCAAATTTTTCAACTCGTTTCAACAGTGTAGTAAGCCTATCGTCACTTATTACTTTTTTATTTAAAGGGTTTAAATTGGCAATACGAGCCTGACAACTTATTTAGAAACTAGTTTTACACCTATGGGTTTTGTAAACTTACTTCACTCGGAGACATTTAACTTATTCACGTTTGGGGAATTTATGGACGCAGAAGAAGTAGCTACTGAAGCTACTTATGATCTTATCTCTTCAGAAACTTATTGCGCAGTATGTTTACATGCAATACGTGAAGAACCAAGGGAAGGTTGCAAACTAGGGTTTGGTTGGAGATGTTACAGAAAAACCTGCCGAAATATCATAAGAAATCTTTTAGAAAGATACATTTTTTGGAAATGTAAAACTTACATTCCTTCAAGTTTTCAGACTACTTGTCTGTTGGTTTTTTACAACGTATGTTTCACAAGCAGCACTTCATTGCCAAGTTCATGTTGAAGCAGCAGTTGACTTTTATTCTTTCTGTCGAGAAGTGTGCAGCGTTGTGCACGATCATGACGAGATACCAATCAGAGGAAAAGGCGATGTAGTTGAGGTAGACGAATCCCATTTATTTACACACAAGTATCATGTTGGTAGACATTTAAGGAGGAAATTGTGGGTCTTTGGAGGAATGAGTAGAGTAACGAAGAAGCATTTTGTCAGACAAATAAGAAACAAAGAAAGAAATACATTGTGGCCGCTAATGGAAAGGCATATTGCAGGAAATTTTCATTATGTCTGATAAACATCTTAGCTACGTCGGTTGCGAGGTTTTAGGATTTTCAGGCCTTTGGCGTGTAAATCATTCCCAGACATTTGTTGCTCCCCAACGTACATACATAGAAAACGGAAGTCCTGCACTTGTTGGTAGGCCTTTTCCGTTCTTAAACATACTTCTCATGAAAATTTACGACAATACATTTGGAGAGAATTTGGCGACAATTAAAAAATTTCTTCGTACCTGCCAATCCGTAGAAATGGTCCCTGGTTATATTGGTGAATATTTATACCGATTTAATATTATGAATGAAATCCCAGATACTAAACGCAACTAGACCCCTATTCTATAAAACTTTCACAATTCACAATTCACAAGTTCACAAATCACAACTCACAAGTACAAGTGAAGCAAAACTGCGTTTTATAAAAGCGGGTTGTAAAATAGAAAAGTTTTACAATTTTACAAAACCAACTTTACAATTGTAAAAATCCGTTTGGCGCAAAATTCAATTATTTTGATTAATTATTAATTTAATTACATTTTGATAAAATGTCAAAAATTCAAAATAAAGTTTCAATGCTTACTTTTATTCGTGACGACCGAGAAGTATTGTTTGGAAAATTCTCGGACAAGCTAACTCATGAGCAAAAAGAAGGTAAATGGAAGGAAATAGCAGCAAGAGGTCATGCCCTCGGAGTTGATGACCATAAGAAAAGTTGGAAGTTTCTCCGAGACACTACATGGCAAAACTGGCGCAAAACAACTGTGGTAAATATATTTATCACACAGTGAATTCTAACCCGTTTTCTAATTTAATTAAAAATCATTTAACTTTTCACTTTAGACTAAAAGAGACAAAAAAAAGGAAAACTGGGAAAGGAGGTGGAAGTGCCGTTCAGTATGGCGATTGCGATGATATTGTAATTGAAATTATGGGCACAGACTCTCCTACACTCGATGGATTAGATATCCCTGAAACATCAGGAACTGATGAAGCGATTGTTGTCAAACCTCTAATGGGAGAATCGGTTCCCTATTCTCAGGAACCTCTGACAACTTCAACCCTATCCACTTTAACATCATTACCAACATTTAATGATCCGTTTGAAAAAGTAGGTTCGGTTCGAATTGACTTGGAACATAGTGAAGAAAAGAGAGTAAAAGGGATCAAGTTTTGCGAGAAAAAGCTAATCAACCTCAAAAAGCAGAAATTGGAGTCACAAATTGCATTGGCTAAATCTCAACTTCAATTGTCAAAACGACATGCTTACATCAAAGATCTACAAATTCCAAAGTTGGAAAGAGAACTTGTTTTGGAACCTTCAGAATTTACTACAAAATTTTTCACTATCCAAGGTAAATTAAAAACAAACGTAGCCATAAGATTTCTCAGCCCCTTATTTTGAATTACTTAGATAAATTGTTAATTAGGAGAATTAATTATTGGAAAACTGATTTATACTTTCAACTTTTTAACATTCAATTTTTAGTTTGTTTTATAACCTTGAGATCTCTTATGGCTATTATTAGGTAGATTCGATATAAACGTTTGAGAAATCAGCAGAAAGTACTTTCACGTAGTTGTGAAAACTGTTCGGGTTGGGTCGGTTGTAGATGAAGAATCGAACCAAACCGAAAATGTAAGACCTTAAACCGAACCGAAATTTCAGCTTAAAACTGAAACCGACCAAAACTGAAAACCTAAACGAAATTCTCAAAAAATCAAAACGGTTTTCATATCGGTTCGGTTCTTTTCCAAACGGTTTGATAGTAGAAGTCAGTACCGAGCTGAACAGATAGTTTCAGTTCGATTTGTCAAAATTTGAAATCGAAAACCGTACTGAACCGAAAACCACTATTTGAGTTCGGTTTGAACTAGGCATGTAACGAATACCGGTAATCGGCCCAAAAACGAATAACAAAGCTTCCTTTGTTCTACAAACGAATAACAAATATTCGGCCGAATATCTCATACTGTGTAAGTGGGATATCTATCGAAAGGTTTCAGCCTCAGGATTTGCATTCATGTGTCTGAATTACGTCTGATATTCGGCCGAATATTTGTCCGAAGCTTCGGCATGAGACCCCAAATACGAACAGCAATATTCGTTAGAAAAATAAGCCGAATATTCGGCCTGACGAATATTCATTACATCCCTAGTTTGAACCCAACCGTTCCGTCACTACTCTGTACCCTCCCCTGGTCAGAACCGGCTGCGTATTTCCGGCCGGTTCTGACCGTAAGGTTCATACCGTTGCCGTAAGAGATTGAACGCTTAATTCGAATCTACCTATATAAATCTGGTTTCAGTAATTGAAGATTCCGTTGAATAAATCGTAAGTTCAAACTTGGAACGAACTGATTAAGCCTGTGAGTACTTCACTTGCTCCTTCATCATCCATATCATATGGGTCAGGCAATTCAAGATCTGTAACATTAGGTTTAAAATTTCGAATCAATTTTATGGCAATTATGAAACGCACCATCGACATTATTGTCGTATTGTTCATAAAAATCCGAACCCTGTCTTTTTTCTATATTATGTATAGTGATGGATGCCAATATTACTGAAGCTGCAATCTGTGGCTGAACCCTTAAATGATTTAGACAAGGAGATTTTTCTTTAAGTATTCCAAAAGAGCTTTCAATTACTCTCCTTGTGCTTTTGTGTGCTCTTAAGAAGCGTTCTCCAGTTGCATTAAGTGGTCAATTGAGTACTGGAGGAATCAGCCAACTCTTGAATGGGTATCCATTGTCACATAGTATGACTGCATTCGGAAATGGGCGCCAACCTTCATCCCATTTGATGGCTAATGAGCTATTTCTAAAAGGTACCTTCATATTAAATGTATACTTCTTACGGAACATAAACTTTGTTTAAAGTACATTAAAAAATTAAGAATTTTCAAATTATATTAATTGTGCGCTGTTAGCATAGGTAATTTTTTAACTTTAAAAATTTAATAAAATCATAAAACCTCGCGCGCATTCGAAGTTAAACTTTTGAGTCACTTATTTAACAAAATGCCAAAGAAACTACTATTCTTGGTGATTAATTTATATTACGAATTTAACGCTTTTTTAAGTTTATAAATTTAATGCCTTCAAACTATATACTTTTAAAAATTTTAGAACAAAGTATGAGAAGTATAACCCTATGATATTTTCATATACCTCAACAGAAATTTTTAGAACATAGTATGACAAGTTTAACTCTATGATATTTTATATACCTCAACAGAAATTTTTGCCATGCGCATGTGCAGAAAAATAATTGAGGGTTTGTTCCATAAGACATATCTAAACTGTAAATCAACTTAGCACACGAGAAGCATGTACGGACCCCGGCCATCTTGCGCTTGCGTAAAAGAACTCGAGGTTAGGCCCACAGACTGCCAAAACGTTCAAGGAATGATCACCATGTCGGTCAACATAAGCTGCTTCATTTAAGACTGGAGCGTCAATAGGAATAAGAGTTCCATCTGCGCATCCAGCGACTCTTGGAAAACATTTCAACTTCATAAATTGTAAGAGGACGTCGCTCACTGCAGCTGAAGGCCATCGAACTTCCTCAGCCATGAGTTGGTTTATCACAACTTGCGTCACGTTTTTTATTACTGAGTGAACTGTAGACTTTGAAATACCATGCATGTCAGCGACTCCATGGTATTGAGCCCCTCCTCCCATCCAATGTAAAGCACATAGAATTTGTTCACTTGGAGAAAGACCATTGTTCCTCTTTGTGGGGTGCTGTAGAAGCGCTCCAATTCTTCCCAAAATATTTTCAACAGTGACACGGTTGATTCGAAACCTTTCTTTGAAACTAAAGTCTGTAGTCGCTAAAAAGTTAATTCTAGGTTTGAAATGTCTTTTGAGTCGCCCAACTTCTATATCCATATGGTCACTATCGCTACTACTTCAGTCACTTAATACAATTTCTGCCATTTTGCAACTTTTTTAATTATAAGAAAATACTCCCTCACTTGTGACTTGTAATTGTGTTTACAGAGCTCAAGGGGTCTGTAAAATTGTAACTTACAATTTCACAATTTTGTAAAATTGTAATTTTTTATAAAACACATAGTTGTAAATTCGCAAAAACCCACTGGTAAATTGTAAAAAAGTACATGTGAATTGTGAAATTTTACTTGTAAATGTAAATTGTAACTTATAGCTTTTATAAAACGACTTTTTACAAAATTGTGGATTGTAAATTGTAAATTGTGGACTTGTGAACTTGTAAATCGTTTATAGAACAGGGGCCAGGGTGAGAGATTTCTGAAATTTCTACAGGATTTGCAAAAGGTATATATCGGTTTGAACTGTACAAAAATAAAAGTTTCTAATTGCGAATGTCTTGACTGCGCCGAATAAGCTCGTAATATCCAACTTCCATGATTTATCTAATTCACTGTTAAACTATTCTAGTCAATCCAGCTTTAAATTAAAAATTCTAGTCAATAAAGTTTTAAAACTTTAGTCATCCCGGTAGTTAAAGCTTTAAATGTAAAATATTCTAGGTATCAAAATATATTTTTATTTATCCTAAAATTTATTTCCTAATGCAATTCTTATGACAATCCGGCAAGTTCTTCTATAGATTTCCAAAGAAACCCAAGTTCGCCATCCTACCCGGGTTTTCTTCATTGCAAATAAGCAGGTTTGATAATTACTTTCTTAGAGGATATGATTTAATTCTTAAGCAGCTTCTACAGTTGCTTCCTGTGTCTATAGATGAGTTAAATTTTAATAAGTTAAATGTGTGAGTGAAGTAAGATTAAAAAACCATAATCGTACAAGTAGTTTGACATTCTGAGCAACTTTTGTATGTGTAATTTTGTCGCTTACGGGAGACATGGGGTTTAACCTTGTTTTCTGACCTCAAGAGGTCATCACAGAAAAAAAGTCACAGTAAAAATTTGCTCAGTTGAACATGTAACCAGAGAGAGGGGCGATAGTCATGGACAGGTTTATACGATTGATAGTTTATACAAATATTTGAAACTTGGATTTAAGTTAATGTATTATTGAATATAGTGACTTAAACTTTACATCATTATATTTTGTCTTTTAGATCCATGCCCCAGAGAAAGCAGCATTATTTTCCTCTCCCTCCTGACAAGGAGAAATGAGGGCTTTAGCCACATTTAACAATTAAGTGTGTTGGATTTTTGACTAATCTGCACTGTTCGTGTTATTTGGGTTTGCTTTGTTTCATCTGCCAAAGCAGAGAAAATTATTTAAATATTATTTTTAATTTAGCTTAAAAAAGTGTTGTATTTGAATTAGTTTCTAATCGTTGGTATTTAAACAATAATGTGTGATGATTTATTAAGTAGTGAACTGAATCAAGCAAAAACAGTATAGCGACTGAAACTATAAACAGATTTGAAAGTATTCATCCTAAGGATGATTCAGTGCATGAGTCACTTGGAAAAGTACTGAGACCTTAGAATTGTCTTACTAAGCAAATATGAGAATGTCAAGGATTCAAGATGACTAATGCTAAGTCCTTAACTAAAGAACTATCGTTCTTTTAAGTCGTGATTGTGAACCTTTTTCTTACACCACCCTCCAATCTCGACTATTTCCGACATGTCTGCAGCTCCTCCTTTCTTGAAGCTGATGTTTGTTTTAGTGGTTTCTCTTGAATTAGTTATCTTGTTTATATAAAGAAAATATGCCAATACAATATGCCAAAAACCAAGAATAGTATACGTTTGACTTCTCAGTTGTTTTTTCAGTAGTAGGCATTCCCGTCGTTGGTCCCATTACTAGTTCCTCTGGCTTCACCTTTAGCTTAAGGAACAGCATGGCTGTTAGTGTAAACACTGGATCATTTTCCTTCTGATGATTGAGCTTAAATTCCTCACCGTAATAGTGCTGTCCATTGATTTGAAAGTTAGAGTTGTACAAAAGCACAAATTTTTTGTTTGGATAGGCTTGGCTATGGCTGCTGATCATAATGTTACTTCCAGCACAGTAGACATGGATGTTCCCATGATAAGGATTGATTTGTACAAAATCTTTCTGATCGTTTTCATGCCTAGGTTTACATTGTATTCCGAAAATATTTGGCGCTTTCTGGTAGCGCTGACATTTTTTTGCAGTCCTGTGAAGGAGAAAGGATTAGATTAGTTTACGCAACATTTACAGAGTAGACACAATTTTCTGTATTCGAAATGATAACATTGCTTCTACCGATGTACTTGATGACACAAGTTTGGTTACTCGTCTGGTAAATTAAATCAAAGGGGTCGGCCTCTAGTAACTTGAGAGTCTTGTTTACAACTGGTGAAGTGAAGTCCATGTACACCATAGACCTGTCGTA
>NIPM01002335.1:0-10262 GCA_002738285.1 Holacanthella duospinosa | reverse complement strand
AAGTAGCAAGGCGTAGCTAACAGACTTGACAGACAGAACGGCTATCGCAGCTACAGTGTTGGCGGTCCAAAAATGGACAACAGCCGCTACCAGAGTTAGACATGATTGGATGGCAAGAGGCTATGGAAAGATTATATGAGGTGGGAACATGTGTAAAAGTAGTAGGGTGCGAAGAAATGAAATGGGTGTACGAGTAAAGAATGAAAAACTGAATAGCGATTGGAGGCTGACAGGAAGCAGGATGGCCGGATGGATTGATATAGAAAGTGAGTAGAAGCGGAAATAAGTACTGTATTTTTATAATAGGGAGTACATGGGTGAAAAGATGTACATTGGAAGCCGACTACTGTTGGCATGTGAAAAGTGAGGATGAGTAGATGTGGAAAAGGGGCAGAAAATGAGATGGCTGTTTGAGAAGGATGCCAGGAAAGGAAATAGGAAAACCAGTGGTAGTAAACATGTAGATACCAGTTTCTTCAATGAAAATGTTTGTCTCTTAGAAAACTGACATTACTGTACGCAAAGCACCAGTGAGAAATGCTTGGCATAATTGAAACAGGAGGAATGAGATATGGAGATGCAAAGGCAAATAGAAACACGTGTTGAATAATAATAGCGAGCGAGAGCCACGTGGATACAGTAACAGCAACAGAGAAATGCAGCAATAAAGAGTGATAGTCCAATGTGTTTTCGAATTAGGAGCAATTGAAATTGGGGGTAAACTATAATAATAACTTTAGCAGGTTCTAATTAATGTAGAATTATCTTATTGTTTGGTTAGAAAAATCAAAAAATACCGAGTGGCAGTGAAGCATTAGATGCCAGTTTCATTAATTGCATCAACCTTAAGCTAAAACATAAATAGCGGGTTCTATAATCAAACCACCACGTATGCAGCTGGAATATGGTGTCTTACGCACGCTGAACAGCTTGAAAAATTCCAACAATTATTCTTAAAAAAAACTTTACATCTACCATACTCAACATCTATATTCTTTGTAAGCTGGAGATTGTGACTTCCCACAAATGACCACAAATATTTCAAGCATCACTAAACTCTTCGATCAGGGTACTGAAGAGCAGAGGAAACTTAATACTCAAATCCGCATACAGGGAACTAGAAAGGACGTCAGAAATATACAATAACCCAAATTACAGTTGTGCTTGCAGTTAAAAATATATCTAAGGTGATGTTATATGACTTGTGAACTAGGGAGAATGCCACAAAAGTGCAAGAAATCAAGAAAGAGGCGGTGAGAAAACTCATTACTGTTCACAATAATATGGACCGCGAATTAGTAAAATACTCAACCAGAATTCTCAACTACGAGGAAATTAAGACGGAAACAAAGAACAATATCTGAAATACGGACTACACAGTAACACGATCAAAAACATTGCAAACTTAAGACTGGGAGTAAACACAATTAGATCATCCGACGGAACTAGAATAGATCTTTGTATGTAGGAACCGAAGTCATACAAATTGTACAGCGACCAATCCTCATTGGGCCACATCCACTTCGAATACAAGTCTGCAAATCTTGGACGTCCCATAAGTTACTAGAAAGCCGCTGAAATAAAGGAGACCCTAAGGACACTAGCCGCGACAAAATTATCACCAGAATACAATAAATTACTTAACACTTACTTATTATCTGTTGCTAAACTTTTCAAGTAACTAAACTCCTAAACTACGTTGATTGGACAATTGTCATATCAATAAACCAATTGATTGATAATCAAAGCATTTGCTCAAAATTTTGGTTAGCGCAAATATCACTTTCAATATGTTGTAGCACAGTGACAGTAAGAGGCAATCTAAAGTGTATTAATGAATTTGAGGCCATGATTCAAGGATATTATGGTATTTGAGGCTAAACGACAATAAACTAGCAGTCTACGAATAGCTTCAAGATATGTTTTACACGCGCGACTTGCTACAATGAAGATGAGGTTAATTGAATGAGAATAGTTCTGTGTCAACATAGTTTGCATGATCTTATTCAGCTGTACATGTGGTCGGCAATAGTATTATGGGATTAAGTTATGAGTGTTTATTACTTCCTTTGGTGTCATGCTAGTACGAGACTTACGTTTTGACAAATGGAAACTATAGCTGAAATTGATATATGTGCAATTACTATTTCTGAATAAAAAGCAACCAGAATGCGCGTAAGGAAACGGGCAGCAATAGTCGGTTGGAGGCAATCATAAGGTGTCTAATGCCAAGTTTACAAGATGAAAGATATCTTGTGTACAAGTAAAACTTTCGTCTTGGTAAAATATATTATGCTTATTTCTGCAAGGTTTATTTCTCATATGGTTATTAGACGGTGAAACTTTCTAACGCATTGACGCTTAGGGTAATTTTTAGAACAATAGCGTTGCAGTTTTCATTATTCTGAAATGAAATCGATTTTGGGGCAGGAATTATCAGATTAAATACTTAAATTTGATGAAATATCCTTGAGAAAATTTAGGCTATTTGCGTTACACTTCTACACCATCCCTAATAAAATTTGTGAGCGATTAAAAAGCTAAAAATAATGATTTAGAGATATGGTTGTTATGATGAATATTTTAAGCTCATCAAAAGAATTTGTTTGATTTAGTATTTAAAATCAATAATTTCCATCATTTGAAGGGTCGAAACGAGAAAATCGAGAGAAGACCCAATGAGAGGTGAGCACCATATGTAAGAAAATTTCGCAAATTGGCACTCACTTCCAATTCTCACAAATGAAAGAAAGGTTGCAAGGAAGGTTTTTTAAATGAAAGTTGCAGTGTATAATTATAACGAACGATGATAGGAGAAATTTACCCAAAATATTTCAGATTTTTTTTACCGTGTAAACCTGGTATAAGAATATCATCGAAAGATTGTGACGCAACGAAAAACAACTTAAGTATATAACAGCGTTCAGGTAGAAATGGCTGAAAAATTCCAAATTCTAAAATTTGTATACGATGCACCTAAGCATAGATAACAGTGAGACAGACATGGCAATTATATAAACCCCTTCAGCGGCATATTTCGCAGTTGACAAACACTGATAACATAGACTGAAGATGAATGAATGTTTCTTGAACCAACCATGATTCAGGTCAAAGGTTGATTTGATTATGTTTGGAAATAAATATCTATAGTAGAAGTCGGTTATAGTATATCCGAACGTAACACATGTTTATATTTACTAAGACCGGAGTTTACAATAAAAATATAGGAAAGGAAACAGTGTATTGGTAAAGTATTTACCATAATGAAACCATTCACCCAAATGTCTTTTATTTAATTACGTTGTTGATTCTTTTAATTAATTACAAATCATTCGAAAACTAATTCATACAAAAATAGTCAGTGATGAGAGTATGTTTCAAAAATTGGAACCGCTTTGCTTGAATTTCTGATTTCCGAATCTCTAAATTCCCTTACCCTCAAAAATTCTTGAAAGTCCTTTTCAACATTCTCTTTTATTTGGCTAATGATTCTCACTGTGCTGTTTGATATTTCATATTTTTTATATATTGGTTTTCTTTTAAGTTTAGATTCTAATCGTGATAAAATCTTAATTTTATCGTTGATTGAAATAGATTTATGCCAAATTTTAGATTTTCAGTTTCCAAATATTTTAAACTGACAAAGTAGTGATAAAGTAAATGATAACTTCATAAAAGTATAAAAAAAAGAAAAACATTTATAAATATTCCGGACGCACGGTCATTTCCCCCTCTCTCTCTCAAGTGATAATTATATTCTC
This sequence comes from Holacanthella duospinosa, assembly GCA_002738285.1. NCBI lineage: Eukaryota > Metazoa > Arthropoda > Collembola > Poduromorpha > Neanuridae > Holacanthella > Holacanthella duospinosa. The sequence goes on along the minus strand of NIPM01002335.1, from coordinate 6,501 downwards.
CATTTATATCATTCGTAGTAAAACAACACCAAGAAGGGGAATTCTTGTTTAATAAGCAGAGGGAGGATATATTCTTTCCAAAAAACAGCATTTTATTTACTTGAATACTTGCCAAAAAGCGACGAAATACTGATAAAAAGTATAAAATAATTAACAATAATTTATTATTTTTGGTAAGTATTTACAAATTTTTGAATTAGTTCGCTTAATTAAAGCCTAAAAACCCGGTACTATGCTAATTTTGAGCTTGAAAATCGGATGGTTTGATTTATTGGTTAAGGAATGATTAATTGGAACACTTTATTGCGGCTCTAATACATAAATCAGATGTTTTTAAATAGTTTAACACCAGATAATTTAGGAATTTTTGGAAAAACTTTTTTTTTACAAAATTCATTGAAATATTTTTTGACATGTATTCAAATATTAAAATGGGACAGAATATAACAAAGATATATCTTTAGTTGCTTTTATCTTCACAAGAACCGTTATGAATTGTTATATTATACAACATCATATATTTTATATTTAAGGCGGCTGAAATTGAAGAGAGATTGAAATAAATCTGATTCGAATCTGAATCTGAATTGTATATATAAGTTAAAACAATCGAATTATTCCCTGATGTTTGTCCTGCTCACGCCTAAGCCGAACCTCGGCTACCACGAACAATTTGAGTAAATCTGGGATAAGCCGAAAGCCGATGGACCGAAATATTTGGTTGCGATAGCCGAGGTTCGGCTTAAGCGTAAGCCGAACAAACAATATTGGGAGCAATTGATTTATCATAGCTGAAGTATTAGAATAATTCATACTGATAAATTTTTAAGACAAACATACAACTAAAACATTTCCTTCGTTTGAAAATACATTTTAAAGGATATTTTTATTAAATTTCTTGTGAAAAAAAGTTTGGTTCTCTAGAAAGTACACAATTATTTGGCGCTCGTGTTAACCGACGTAAAAGCATGTGTCTATTTTAACTGGGACAGCGAAAAAGCGTTTGTTGCAACTGAAGGTTCGGCTTAAATCTTCCTGCCGCGACTGGACAATTTGGTTCGATTGTATTTCGGTCCCTCGGAATTCGCCTTACCGAAAATTTAATGGACATATAATTTAACTTTAAATATAATTCTTTGAACAAAACTGTGACCTTTTACGCTCTGTAGGTTATCGTTTTGACTCATCGGGCAAATTTAGAGTGAATATGGGAGAAATTGTTTCCGAAAAACGATGAATACATCAAATTACTTGACAAAGTACTTTTTAATTACTTAATATTCGAAAACTTCCCAATGGTTAAAAACGAAATATACTTAAAATACTTTTTATAAGAGCATTCCACTCATCCTCAAATTACATAAATCGGAAAGATACGAAATTACAGAGGTGTAGTTGCAATACCCAAAAAGAAGTAGATAAGTAAGTATCCGCCCTCTGTTAATTAGACCGAACCTTTACTATAACTGAATTTACTATATGCCTACATTTTATTAGACGAACACCTACTTCTTGCCGGAAACACACAGTGGGAACGGTCAGTTTCGTTTCTAAGACCGGATATTTTCATTAGCCGGATTTACAATAAACGGCTTCCACTGTATTACTGAACGTCATCCTCAAAAGGAGGGTGACGTTGAGTTTGGTAATGCTGAGTAGAAGAGCAAAACTCAGCGTCACTCTCCTTATGAGGATCTCCAAATTAACGTTCTGAATGTTAGCTATTTAACTTGTGGTGAGGAATACATTGATGAGTTTTGCCGTCTAGAAATTAAAATAGTTCACGTTAGAAAATGTGAAGGAAAATAGTTTGAATGGTTTGGGTGAAAATGAATAGTACAGAGTGTTATTTAAATAAGTAGGATTTTATAGTCATAAGAGTGACATAGCGTGTGTTGATGGTGCTGCTACTAAACAAATTATTTCAGAACTACGATTTTCGCGCAGAATTTGCGCGGCTAACAATTCTAACGGTTACTTGTACTCTCAAAAAATATCACTTTAAACAGCTCAATTACTTGATTTACGTGCTCACAGAACTTCTGAAAAGGAATAAATTGGAGGACAAGATCAAGTAAAAAATACATATAAAATAAATATTACAATAAATATTTTAGTAACAGCTTTCCGATACTCACTTCAAAACAGCAATGACTATTGGCATCCTATAACTCGAGAATTCAACATGAAGTTGACGTGTGACGTTTTCCTAGCTATTTAGCATAATTTTATTTCACTAAATCAAAAGGCTGTATTAGAGGGCGGGTTCTGGTTCATAACTTGAATAAAATCTGTGGTTTCAACTGTGGTAATTCGAGGGATACGTTAATTAGAATTGATATGGTAAATAACTTTATGTCCGTTAGAGCTTTTCATTTACATTTATGTCACAAGAATAAACGTCAAATGAAAATTTAAACGTAAATTGCGCATGGACAATGCTTATTGCGCATTTCGAACATTCACTGTAGGTGCTATGAGTATTGCTCACATACAAGACCTTCATGCTTGTGCGATCGGATAATGAAAACACCACAAGAATGGTGTTTCCATGCATTACTTCTCGGAATATTCGACACCATTTAACATGTAAACTCGGTTGGGGTATATCCTTAGGAGTGGTCGAAAAAGTTTTTTTTAAGATTTTTTTCGGCTTTTTACATATCTCCACGAATCATCACATTTGAAGACTTTTGAGACATTTTTTCAAAATAAAATTTTTTTTTGGTAAATTTTTTTTAAGTAACCAAAAATTTCATTTTGTTTGAAAAAAAAAAATTTTTTTTCGGATCTTTGTATTTTTACACGAATTATAACATTTGAAGACGTTCGTTAGGTTGTTAGGGTTGTGGTGTAGCAAACTAACAACCTAACATGTATAAATAAATAAATTTTAAGGCACTTTGCGAAATTGTAAACTCCCACATTGCAAAATTCAAATTTAGGGAAGAATTGGACAAATTAGGTCAAAGTTGACGGATGATATGACTCATCTTCGAACTCGTCCGTTCTTGAAAGATGAACTTACAGCCATGGCCAAGTTATCCCAGGCCGTAGAAAGTCGCTTTCCCCAAAAAATTTTTTAGAAATCAAATAACGTGAAATTCAAAAGTTGGAGGGAGTGAAGTTGGCTTGTGGTTGAAGAACAACAAGCAAATTAGAAATCAGAAAAGAAGAGAGAAGATCAACAACATGTAAGTATATTTAAATTAATTAGAATAAGCTCAATCTCAATTATTTTATTTTCAGATTGAGATCGACTTTAAGGGAGACGGACATCACCATGTAAGTTTTTCAAGTAAGATTGTTCCTTCTTCCTTAAGCTTAATTTTAATCTCAATCTTTTATTTTCAGATTGAGATTACAGCCGACAGGAGTGAGGAAGGGAGACGGAGGTCAGATTCGATGTAAGTTTTTTTTAAGTTGATATGACCTTCTACCTTCCTCGCTCCCTTAAGCTTAATCTTAATCTCAATTTTTATTTTCAGGTTGAGATTGCAGCAGACAAGAGTGAGGAAGGGAGACGGAGGTCAGATTCGATGTAAGTTTTTTTTAGTTGTGATGACCTTCTCCCTTCCTCACTCCTTTAACTCATAAAACTGATTTGTCAATTTTTACATTCCACAGAGTCAACTTTTCAAACACTACTTGGAATGTTTGCAGCGGACGAAACATTGGTGGACAGAATCGGGTGGAGTGTCGAAGCAAGCTTCAATTTATCTGGCACTGTAAATAGGCGTAATGAAGTTATTTGAGGTTTACTNTCATGAGCTGAGGGAGGTAAAAATGAAATCGGCGAGCCTGTCAGTCTGGGCTGCGATATCTTTGCAAGGGGTAATTGGGCCGTATTTCTTTCATCAGGTTGAACAGGATGAACAATACGGACGCTTTTTCCATCCTGTTAATGTATCGTCATTTGCTTACCTGCATATGCTAGACAATTTCTTTTATCCACATTTGTTCCATCTTTATGATCTTCCCGAACAGTGGATGATGTAAGATGGTGCATTATCACACTACACCCAAGATGTTGGATTCTGGTTAGCCGAGCATTTTGGGTTAAGGTGGATTGGGAGAGGTTGGTGAATAAGTTGGCCAGCCCGCACCCCGGACTTAACGCCATGCGATTTTAGCCTCTGGGGCTTCATTAAACAAAAAACTTACGCTCGCGCTCCTAAGAACTTGTTCGAGCTCCAGCAAGCTGTTTGCGAAGCTTTCGAAGAGCTCGACTTACATTATTGTCAAAAAGTCTGCCGGTCTGTACCACGCCGACTTCAAAAGTGTATCGCAGCTAATGGAATTCAAATTCCAAATTCTCATTGAGTCAGTTGCATCAATCAGCAGTTTCATTGTAGCTTAATGCTTTTTCTAATGTAAGCGTAAGTGTTTTTTTTAATAGGTACGAGTGCCTGTTGTGGTTTAAATTTGTTACCATGGGTTTTTGTGTTTTTTTTTAATCTTCATCATTATTCCTATTCTTTAATGTTTAAGTTGTATTGATGTGTTTTATAAAGAGTTCACTTCGAAAAAAATAAAATGTTAAAATTTGTCAGCTAACTTCACTTTCATTTTTTGTCGTAATTGTGTATCTAATGCCCTGTACCGATTTTGGTGAAAGTTGGAGAAAGACGGCCTGGGATAACTTGGCCATAGCTGTATTATATTGGCTGGTAAAAATTCAATCTCAATCCGTCTAGGTAGTCGTTTTCTAGTTATTACGGTCGGAAAAACAAACCATCTCAATAATGTATTTGAACACAAAAATTAATTATAATCGGTCTTTTAGATATTAGATTAAACTGAATCGCTGTAAACGGTGTCACCGTACACCCTATCTATTAACAAGATAAATGAATATACGTCAGAGCAATTGATGTCTTGGAACAAAACCTTTGATGAAATTTTTGGGTGAATGGAAAGCTTTAACATGATCTTTTAGTTCAAAATGTACTCAACTCCTGATCCAGAGTATGATCCATTGCTACCCCTAATCCTAACCAACGACTCGGTCAGAAACGATAGTGAAAGTAAATACACAGTAGAAGCAGAAGCAGTTCAATAGTTACTATTTTAAAAAACACGATGAGTAATCTTTTTTAGTATCCTAGAAAGCATGCTTTCACATGACGTCATTTTTCCATGTCACCGCGAGGGGGTTTTATATGAAAATTGTCAGTCGGCTACGGCAGAATGTTGAAAGAAATAATCAAAAGCTACGAGTGGGCGGGATTTAGATTGAAATAGAAATGAGAGTTTGCCATATGCTTCGTAAGTAGTCTTCACTTTTTGTCTCAATTGAATTGAAAAAGTGAAGACTTAGTTAAGAAGCATAGTGCAGCAGGGTCATTCCTGGACTTGGTTTTTACTCTCAGTTAAGGACCAATTAGAATTACATCATGGCGTATCCGCACAAAATAAAGCAGAGAAGCAGAGTGAGGGGTCGGCAGGTTCTCTGTTGAGCGAGGTAGAGTAGATCCCAAGGTATCATTCTCCACTTTGGGTTTATTCTCTCAACTAACCACCTCTCGCCATCGCCATTACAGAATCTCCTTTTCTATAAAATAATCCTTTTGAATTGTTATACGCACATATTGCAAGCAACCACATAGATTGGGAGGAGCTATGGTGAAACTGAAGAAAGAGGGTACTAAAAAAGATTACTCACCCTGTAGTTGACATTGAGTACTAAAAATATTAAAATAGTATTATATAATATTATATAATATAAATAATAATAAATATTAAAATTGACTCATGCCATAAAATTGTAATTACTTCATACATTACTAACGATGAAATATAATGTTAAAACAATTTTTGCTCACTTTTGTTTCAAGTCAAAATAAGGACAGAAATGTGATACAGAAAGAGATTTGTTTTGAACCAAAATGCATCTTAATTGGTGAATTACATTGCCTTAGGTATTTACATTGAAAAGGTAGGTTACGCAGAAATATTATAGAAGCTTGCTAAGCTAAATTAAAAAAAAAAAAAATTGCAACATTTCAAGCTGAAAACTTTTACGAATTCATAAAAGTGTTGGCGATATGTGTGAGCCTGATTGGCAGTTGGATATCGGATAAATTTCTCTCAGTTTAGCCAATTGAACTAAGACCCGCTTGATTAACTTCGAAATTGTTGACAAAGGATAAACTACTAGAGGCTGCTATGACCAATTGGAAGCTCCTAGTGCAATAGAAACGTAATATGCAAGAAATTGAAGTGCTGGCGGTAGTTCACGTCCTTGGTATTTGACAGAGACTAGTTTTGTCTCCAATCAACTCAATTACAAAAAGAGCAGTATCTTTGTACAAATGAAATCTATTTTTGTAAGTTAATTTAGGAGATACCGGATATTTCTTATCCCTCAAGTCCGGGTATACTATACGACGTTTATTGGAGCATCCTATATAAGAACAGTTGGGTTATTAGAGTAGTTTTGCGTGTTTGGTTTGCTCTAACGTATTTAGTATAGTATATTAACGTGTTGTATGAACAACG
>NIPM01002333.1:0-16176 GCA_002738285.1 Holacanthella duospinosa | reverse complement strand
GACATCTAGCTTGGCAATTGACTCATCCGGCATTTCCACTCCAGAGGATGGAATCTGGAAAAATTAAAATTTGGTTTTTTCATATTAATTCCATCAGCCTTTATTTATAACGGTACATGTAAAAATAAATTAAATTCTACTTAAAATTAATTGGATAGATGTGTTACCTTTGCTGACGGTGGGCCAGTCCGTTGTCGTCCAGGAACTTTAGACCTCGGTGGAAGGGGTTGCTGGGTGTTCCCAACAGGAATCTGTTGAGCCGCGGCGCTCGAGTAAGATGACTGAATAGATGCGAGAAGATTGGCTCCAGGGTTAGTCACAGACGCATTGGTTGGAGCTGGTTTGGAGAGTAATAAGCTCAGATCAATACTCTGACCAGCCACGATATTGTTACCATTCCCTGAGAAGTAGCAACAAGCAACAATTAAAGAAGCTGCCCTCTCCCACAAGCAAAGTATTAGAAAAACAAATCCGTACCCATGTGACTTGTTGGTCCCACCATCCCATTGCTTGCTGTGTCAGTCCCTAAATGACTTTCTCCATTAGAAGGCGCATTCAATGGAGTCGTATTCGTTTGTCCACTTTGTGCCTGCGTCGAGGCAGTGAACACCTTTGTCTCAGCCAGAGACCCCGTGTACTCCTCATTATCCCAGTCTTCTGCCGAAGGGAATTCATCCCATTTATCTGAAAGGAATCACAATTAGGATCTATCAACTTATTAGTATTAATTTCATTGCCCATACATCACACTTTAATTTTAATTTTTTGAAGTCACATTACATACCTTCGTTAGTATCCTTTGAGTTCAAATACATAATTTCATATAAATTCAGTTTCGATAAATTTCAAACCAATAATCCTTCAATAGAATATTTTTTCAATGTACTTACACCAATAACAATTTAAAAAAAAACGAAATTACCGCTTGAAACACGCAGTAATTATTAATAAATTCGATTCAAGTATGCCAAGATTATTTAAATGAAATTAAATACTCAAAGAACAATGTGAGTTTAAAAGATTGCCTGCTTACCAACTTTGAGAGTAGTTTTAGTTTCAGTTTTCGTATCTGCTTGACTGTTTTCCCAAACATCGATGGTATGATGACTGAAATCTTCTTCTCTTGGTACACGCGTTCGACTCGCGAAAGTCCTCGATGGATCTCGATCTCTGTCTCCACCACGAAAGCCTCCACGACCACCACCTCGACCTCTCCCACGCATTGGACCATTGCTAAATTTTGCTCCGTAACCACCCCGTGTATCACTCGATTCGTCGTTTTCCTTATTATGTTCTACTCTGATTAGCCCACTCCTCCCCATGCCTCCACCTCGTCCGCCGCGGCTATCACCTCGGCCACGACCTCTGCCACCACGCCTCTGCTCAAAAGTACCTTCTCCTTGTTGGTCTGGGTTGTTCCTCTCACGATCCCCTCTCTCGGGGCGCATGTCGCGGTCATTCCGTTTTTCAGATCGATCCCGTCCGCCTGGACCGTTTTCTTTCTTTGTACCAACCCCAAGCTAAAAAAAACATTTTATATTTAGAGTGAAAACTCTACCAATGAAAAAAAAACATTATTTAAATCATACATCTTTTACAGCCTCTGCGTTTGCCTTTTGAGTAGCGCTTTTCCCTTTTTTCTTCTTTCCAGCATGTTCCCATTCTAGTTCCAGTGACTCGATTCCACCTTCCATGAGGAGTGTAATAGCTTCTTCCACGTTGTTCTCACGACTGTGGAGAGCCATAGTGGCCTCGTCTGAGGAACTCCGAGTCACTTCTACTACTTGGCGAATTTTATTCTGAAGTTCTGGATCTTCTGAACGGTATGACTCTATAATTTTAGCAATCTGCATTTGTTCAGCAGTGGCCTAGAAGAAAAAAAAACATACGGAAACGCTAAAAAAGTAATATTTTCATTTCCATTAAGATCGTCAGTTTCTTACTTGAATCCTTGGATTGAGATCAGCTTTATCTGACTTGATATCACCTTTACTTGCGTTACGGTTACCACTTTTATTGGAGCCACCACCACCGCCACCTCCAGTCCCCTTTGGGATCTCACGTGCCTTAGCAGAACTCATGACCTTTGGAGAATCGTATAACCGATGATTTGATGAGGGATAAATATCCAACTGCTATCTATGTACACTGTACAGCTAAATTATCTGTAAATAATGACAAAAAAAAATTAAATGTTACCAAAAATTAAGACAACTTAATTGCAGGTATTATTAATCTAAGCTTGTCTTATTCGAAAGGTAGGCTTGTCTTTTGCTATCACTCTCATCATGGAACGTAGAACGAACTAAAAATTCTAAAAATATCCATCAAAATCTCAATCCTCTTTCGAGCAGGCGTCAAACTAAAATGTTTAATTTGCTTTCTATCCCCAACTTCCTTTCTAAACAGACAAGAACCAAACTCTCAAAAACTAGATATATAACTTAAAGTTTACGGTTACAGGAATTATAAAACTTTACTACAATTCACCCTCTATAAACACTATGGACGATTTTGCTTAGAAAAATATTTGACAATCATATGACAGGTCACTGTAAATAAAATTACATTGGTGACATACTTGATGAAAGTAAAATAACTAACTGAAATCCACCTGCTGATTCTATCTATTACGAAACGATCAGTGACCTAAACTTATTAGTTAGAAACAAGACTAATTAAGACTTAACCTGTTACAAGAAACAAAATACAAAAAGTTCGTACGCTCGGTTGATAAGGTTAATCACAGTATAAAAAGGATGTTAGTCAACTCCTAATCAAATCGTTATCGCTGAGGACTGCCCCTCCCTGACCATCCAGTCACCAGTCGACTAGTTAATCTAATAATGGTTACACGGTGAGTTCAAGATGAGTAATAAACTCAGTTTTATGGCTAAACTCAAATTCTTAACAGGGTATTAATCGTAAAGGCGCGATTTCAATAACAAAGAAATACAATTCGTCAAAAGCGATAGGTGACAAAGCTAGTGGAACTTCTTAGTGTCTTCCTCAGTGTCATGAGTACTCCGGACACCAAAGGACTCGATTACGAACTGATAAGAATAAGTTAATTGGAATTGCGTGACGTACCTGAACCTGATACCTAGTGATGAAGCGAAGAGACAAAAAGACGAAGGATTAGAGGAAAAGTCGAAAATAGTAGACAAGACAAGCTGAAATGCACAAGACAGTAAACTTTAGTATGGTGATGGTGTTTATAATAAAGCGGAATAGACGGTATCACAAGTGAAAAGTTCAAAACGAAGCTTTTGATATTTGGAGTTATGCACCAAACAGGAAACGAACAAAAAATTAAATTATTTAGGCGCCAGGGCAGTATTCGGCAAGAATTCCACGGTCTCTCCTCTTGGACTTTCAAAAAATAAATCCGATTCCGTTTCATCCAACTTTTTTACGACCAAGGTCATTTTATATTTCTTGCTGTCACTTAGCTTTATAGGGTCGGTAGAATTTTGTCTTTTAATATGCAGAGGTTTGTATGGTATACTATATTGCGTACCTAGGTGCGAGAAATGTGGTTTCTGTGAGGGGGAATAGGGAACGATATGTCTGTGGACTAACAACACAAGTTGTTGCTCGACATCTGCCAGTTTCACAACAAAATGAATTATTATTGGTGAATTATTGTTCAGGCTGTTTCATTAGTGTTTGCCGAAAGAATAACTTACGAGTGTAAGACTGCACCACACTAATCCTGAATGAAAAATTCCTGCACAAACTAACAAAACTTGAAAGTTGGTATTGCCCGTGTTCTTTGCTGTAGAAAGTCACTGTTTTATAATTATGTTCCATTTATATTGTTACAAAAGAAAATATTCGGAACAAATAGTTGTTTATGAAAGAACGATGAAAATTAGGGGAACATGGGAAAAAACGCAGATCATCCAGGATTAAATGGTCAAATGTTGTTTTATTGAAAATCAATAATTTCGGACATGATTCTGATATTCTTGGTATAGTGCGTCGCAGAATTGGAACATTAATTTTTAATAATTAACTTTTGACCCTTTAATCTTAGAGACTGGATTTTACATAATTTTAATTTTCAACGTTCTTATATGAGCAAGTATAATTTTAGACGAAAAAGATATATATAAAAGTAGGTTATACATATTTATGAGACGAAGTTTTCATGGACTTAATGTTCCCCAAGAGTCATCGTTAAAGGTACCTAATTTAAAGAAAATGATATTGAATGCTTATTAGATATACAAAAAGGTGCTTAATATGTTAATTACGAAGAAAAAAAAGTTCCAAATTTGTAAAATTATATTCATACATATAATGAATGATTTATTAAAATATAAATTGTATATAGGTTATCATTCGAAATGAAAAACTGTGTTGTGTTCACTTATATATTGATTCAATCCCCTCCTCGCACTTGTGCACAAATCTCATTTTCTTGATTTTAACCGGCCCACTCAGTTTATGCAGAGTTCTATCCTTTACAATACAGAGTTCTGTATGGTACATCACTGGTCACTACACTACATAACTCTGTATGGTAAAAAGAAGCCTCTACATTTTCCTCTGCCTGTAGGAGAATTTAGGAAGGCTTTATGTACATTTGATAAACCGTTGTCACAACAATAATTCAACACAATTTTATATTTTATCCGAAATGTATTTTTTCTCCCCCAGAAATCTCTCATGCCAAACACCCGGAGTGACCGACGCTATAAAGCGAAGCGCCCAAACAAACAGTCTCCATGGACTCTGGTTACTACTGATGTATTCAGTTTTCTCAATTCATTGTCATGATAAAATAAAGCACTACTCAAGGAATTTTTCTAATATAAAATCCAAGTGATTTTAGATTGTTTGTTGCCCGTTTGGTTAATCCAAGCGCATAAACAAACAGTCTACATTAGGTGTTTCAGAAAAAATTTCCTGAAAAAGTTTGAATAATTAATCTATACTTTTCAACGCGTGGTCATTAAGTTTTCCACATTCGTTGTTTGGAAAACTTTTTTCGGAAAAGACAATACATACTTTTTCTTTCCATTACGAACTCTGATCGTCGTGTGAAGTTGAACCGTTTCTTCTTTTGGAAAAAAGTAAGGATAAAANTCGTGTGAAGTTGAACCGTTTCAACTTCTTTTGGAAAAAAAGTAAGGAGAAAATATGTATTGATGATCCAAATTAAAGTAGTTTGTGACAACTTTATAAAAAAGAAAACACGACGATTTAAACAAGTATGCATCAGTAGTGATACCAAATATTCACGAAAATTTGCAAATTGTACTGCAATTTATCGTGACAAAAACTTGACAAAGCAAAGGATATAACTTCTGCCTTCTACAATACTTAACCATACCCACTAACGGTTATTTTCTAAATTCTTTTTGTTTTTATTGTCTCATACAATTCGCACTATTTTTATTCTGTCACACATTCATAGGGAAAACATTTATTTTCCCATCTATTTAAGAACAATTTTGTCAATTAATCTGACGCTCTTGAATGGCTTTGTGACATGACCATCCATTTTGTCTTCCTTTTGCAACTGACGATACAGAAAATAAATTCGTTTTTAGTGATTACATTTGTTAGGTTGCTAGGTTGTAACGTTTTGTGTAGATGTCTATTTGGAATAGACAATGAGAATTGAAAACAAACTTTCTTTTTCTTTCTGTTCCTCAATACCACCTCTACCGGTATACTTTTATAATATTTTACTATCATTTTTATTCCCGTCATTTTTATAATATTTTACTATCCAAAAATTTTTAATTGCTCATTTCTTATCCAAACTCCGTTTAAAATTTTTTTTATCCATTCATCGACATCCCTGCAACAGTTGGTTATTCCTTCTCATCATCATCCATTCCCACTTCGAAAATTCACCCTGAAGGAGGGTGTGACGTTTTGCCGAACACTGAGCACATGACTGGTAATATGAATCCACAATATGTTGCACAGCGCACAACCCTATTCTTAATTTTACACACACAAAAAGCAAAAAAAAATGAAAATTATTAGCTTAATCTGGAGCGACCTCAGCCATGAAAATATTACAACTAACCCCGCGACGCATGAGCTCCATAATTTATCCACGGACAGTTTTTCAGGGTCCACTGAATTAAAATCCTACCGGTGTAATTACAGAACTGTAACTTTAAACTTTTTCGTTTTCGTCCATTTTTCCAATTTCCTTAGCCTTTGCCATATCAAAAATTCCTTTGCTAAGTACTTGATGACTTTACAAAAGCTAAAGACATCAAGAGAAACGACGAATACTATCGTTTAGGGTTCTTGATTTCTTGGTTTTTCTAGAGTTCTTGATTACAGTGAGCAAGGTGCATAATGCTAAATTGTTAAATATTAAAAAAAGAATCTGTATGGCACTACAGAATCTCAGCCTAAGCAATTTTACAGAGATAGTTTTCTGTTGTTATTTCGATTATCATAAGCCCACGAAAAAACACTTGTTTTCAAGTGTCGTCTCTGCATAGATAATTATTTTTATAACTAACTAATCCAAAAAAAAAATTTGATTTAGTCACAAAAGCTAATAATTGGTATAAGTTAATTTAGCTACTTTCCTGGTAAGCAGGCATGTCAAAGTATGTTACCGTTTTTTATTTAAAATGTTACTTTAGACACGTAAATAAATAAATCAAATCAAAATTACATCTAAATTACTTCAACACATATCTTTCATACATATTTCAGACTGCTGCACCCTAGTAAATCCCATCTCGGCAATCGTGGATCCGAAATTGATGTAAATATTGTTCAGTTTCGGTTAGTTATTTACTATAACTTGACTTTAATTGTAAATGGTATCTACGTTCCAAAATTTTGGCAACTTAACGTGAACCACCCTGAAAATAAGTCTAAGGTCATGTGAAAGAATGCCATTAATTTTAAAACTTAAAATCCACCAAACAATAGGTTTCGCTGGCTTAATCAAATATTTCCCTCATTAATCAGTCATATTGTATCCATAATCTAAAATGGGCATTAGATAATTGAAATAATTTATAATTACATTATGTTATACGCTTGAATGTAAATAGTCTCCAAAGCTAAAATCTGCAATAGGTCAACCTCTGCCTATTCAATTTTGTCCCCAAGTTTCACTAAAAAATTTACGAACCAGGAATTAATTACTGGGTTTACCAGTCGAATTTACATATAATTTAGTTTTTGAAGTTAGCGATTGTCATACCATCAAAGCCCAATGCAATGTGGAGGAGCTTCGTTTTGTCGAAAAATGAACTTCTCGTCATGCTGCAATTCTGTTATGTTAGGCATGAGTAGGTATTTGTTTAAGTTAATATTAGGGAATAAGCTTATAAAAAGAAGGGACTAAGTATTACACCCGAGTGTATACTCATCCGCGCATTTAGACCACAAAATTTGTTACCGTATGCTAATGTGGGTGCAAAATATAATTCGGAGTGTTCATTTTGGCAATAAGTTTAAATTAGGGATGTGCCGAATATTCGTTGTGACGAATATTCGTCTAGGAAAAGCTAGAAATTTCACTTCCTAAATATACCGATTCCCGAATACTGGTCTCTGTGTTCGGGAATGGTTGCACTTAAGAATCATTTTTATGAAATTAAAAAAACAATTTTTTTTAATGACTTTTGTGAAATATGATATAAAAGTAACATTATAACAATTGTGGGGATTTGAGCATAAGACTCAATCCCCACTACTGTACTCATAAATGAGACAGTAGACTCCTTACCTGGCAATGAATGACCAGGAAGGAGAGTTTCGGAGTTGTATTGAGTTTGAGAACAGGATTGCCCAACTAGACTCTGTAGCACAAATGGTTAGTGCGTTGTTTCCGGAATATCCAAGACGTGGGATCATACCCCACCAGAGACCAAATTTTTGTGGCAATCCCTGTCTCAATCTCAAAGTGGCGGGTCAGCCCCGCCACACAATTTATTGTATTCAGAAAGCAGAGTACCAACATTGACATATGAGTTTTAAACTGCTAATCTAATGCTTATTGCCAACCTGAATCCGATTCACTATTTAGTCGCGTTTGAAATGATAATTATAAAACTAATTATAAAATTAATTCAAATGTGAATTTGAAACAACAAGGACAATGAGATGGTGTGTGAACTACGTTTTTGAATTGAATCTCTGTCTTATGTGATCATGTAGTGGAGAAAAATTAAACAAAGAACAAATTTTTAATTATTTTATCATTTGTGAGTTATTCGGGAATATTCGGGAATAATTAGTCTTCAGGAAAAGAACATTCGTATTCGGGAATATANGGGAATATTCGGGAATAATTAGTCTTCAGGAAACGAATATTCGTATTCGGGAATATAAAAAAAACGCCATTCGGCACATCCCTAGATTAAATGTTGATTCATCTGTACAGATGATAAGGTCGAAACTGTTTGAGAAGTCTCCAGACTTCTGTAATATGTGCAAAACAAATTATGCTGTCTACTTTATCCAGACACAGATAACATTTGACAATTCATAGATCGGTAGTAATTGAGCTCGCAATCATTTAGGAAATAATAGACTGTTCTAAGACAAAGGTCGTCGTGTAAAGTTAATCTTCGTTGTGATTTTTCCGGAGAATTACTGATGCTTCGAGAATCATCTGAAAGATAAAAATCTTATGCCAGTAAGTTTTGATAATTCTGAAATTCGATACTACAAGTCGATTTTGGTCTATTCGTGTGTTTTTGTCTAGTAAAAATTATTTATGGATTGACTTGATTAAGTTAGTTTTCAGAAGTTAAGGCAAGTCTTCGTCTGACTTCGCTTAAATTTTGTATAACTCAGATACTCTAGAATCATAAATGCTTTTTATTTTATTGTAAAACCCTACCTAGCCATTTATCTTTGCACACATTTAATTAAATGAGCTTTATTAAAATCTATTAATCAAAATTAGCATGAAATATCCACTGGAAATGTTCAGAGAAGTTACAATAAACTCTCGAGTCAATAACCTTAGTTTATAATGAGACGGTCGCGAGATTAAGCTTAAGAATCAAACGTAATTCTATTGTTATATATTCTTAATTTGCATGAAATTTATGATCGATTAACATATCACTTGCTCAAACACGGATAGTACCTTTGGAAGGACATACAAAAAAAATTATTTTTTGGACAAATTTACAACAATATAAAATATGAATGGAAAAAAAAAAAAAAATTACAACAAATTTGTTAAAATTTCTTATGCCCGCTAACAATGGATGGTAGATCCGTAATCTATGCTAAATTTTCAGTCGATTGACGTAAATCGTTATTCGAATTTCTGAGCGAGGTAAAATATTAATCAAAGTTGCCCCCAATCGAGTATGCTATTTGTCCGAACCTAGAATGTCTTTTAGTTATACACGACGGGAAGGAGACAGATGATGAGAGAAAGTGAATGTTATTAAAATTTGTAAACACAACAAAGGTAAAGATTACATCAAAGGTTAATCACTTACTTGTCAGGATTCGTGATGTTATTTCCTGCTTCTGGCGGAGCTGCACTAAAGCCTGGCCTTACTATTATTCGACTTGCATACTATGGATGCACAAACAGACCGTTCTTCCACATTGTTGTTAATAACGTAAGTGAAATTTTAATAAATAGTTGTTGCTCAACTCAAATTGTAATACTAAATTGTTATCTATTGTCAGGCGAACACCGACCGAAACAGTCAACCTATTGAGCAGTTAGGCACATTTGATCCAATGTCAAATTCAGATAATCAAAAACTAGTCAGCGTCAATCTGGAAAGAATACAATATTGGATAGGCCGTGGATCAATTTGTAGCAGACCAGTGTCCGAATTATTAGGTGATTAGTCTACGAATTAAGTCGTTATACACTCAATTTAAAACCTCCATAAATTAGAATTTACTAGGGATGTCACGGATCAGCTTGTTTGGATATTCGCGATTGTGAAGTTTCGTTTCACTGAAGAGCCTCATGATTCGCGAATCTTTGCCGCGTAACATGAGTAATGGTCAGAACAATAGTCAATTTTCCACTTACCCGTATATTATTTGTTACAAAAAAGAATGAGTTTGAAAATATTTTTCCAATTTCGAATTATTCAAATAATTTTATCACTAAAACTTCACCATTTACTGGTCAAGGTGACAACGAACGTGGCTGGGAGGATTTGACATAACTTCACTGAAATATCATTTATAATACTTCTAAAGAAAGTTCTAATACTGCACAGCATTCACCGCCAAAAAAATTTGTTTTTTAATCTCATAATTATTCGCTCAAAATTGGCGAATCCGAAGCGAATCATCAAACTTAAGCAGCTTCGCTGCCGAAGCTTCATGACATCACTAATATTTATTTACCATACTCTCTAAAGGGTGCCGTGCTTGACAAGCATAGCCTGTACCCCAGGAAAATTTTAAAATCCGCATATTCCAATTTTGCGCTCTATTAAACTAAAGTAAGGATTTGGCGTGTCACTTATATTATTTTTTCTTCTAAACATATGGAATACGTTTAAAATTGAGACGTCTGATTTTAAGGTCTGATGGGTTTTTTTCCAATCCATCCGAAGACATACCAAAATGGATGGAGAAATAGACAAAAGATCGCTGAAGAGGCTGCTAAGGCCATAGTAGTTACCTCAGGCACAACAATGTCATCAACATGAATAATTTGTGCTATAATCATTATAAGTATACGTTGGAGTGAGTCTATGCTGTTGTATTGTATCCCTTTTATATTATGCCTATGATATCTAATAATCTAGAAGTTATTTAATAAAATTAAAATTTACTTAGGACAGCATCTAACTTACTTGTGAATTTGATTAGACATAAAATGATAATTTTTGATGATTTCTTGTTTCAATTTTATTTTAACAAATTAATTACATGGGCAGCAAAGGATGGACTTCCGTGTTTGAATTGAATTGCCTCAGCTCAAATACTACGATTATGGGTTGTCGAGCGACTGATGCTTTGCACCATGACTTTTACTTTACTACTCTAAGCAGGATTTATATTGACGCTAACCGTGGACGTCAAAGACGCTCTTCAATGCTAATTCCGGTTTATCGTAGCCCAAATCTGCTGGAAGGTTTGTTCCCAACTCGTCCAGTGTTGGCTTGATTTCCTGCAACCAACATTTAAGAATATAATATGTTCTTTAAAAACTCCAAAAAGGTCTTGCAGTTCAGTTTACTTCCAGTTTTCAAAAAGATATCCAGTTCACTTCAGTTGAGTTGGAGCGAACAAATGCCAATGGTTCAACTGGCCAAGTAGAATGGTTTCAGAAACTACTTTGTCAGGTCTGACTGATAGGGTTGGCTCAAGCCTTTTTTCATTCAAAATTTTGGAGCAAGTGCGAAGCGGAGCTTAGCTGATTGCAGCGAGAGCGGGAGAGAACTCCTCTCAGAGGAGTGATTGGTGGATAAATTTGGGAGAGCGGAGCGGAAGAAGTGAAATTTTTGGCAGCGAGAGTGGAGCGAATCGGATCTATGCTTATGGAACTGGAGCAAGAACAGAGCGAAACTGCAATATTTTAGAGAGCGAGGCGGTAATACTTTTAGGGAGCAGCTAGACCGCCGACCTTCCCTTACATTATGTAGAATTATGAACTAAAATCAACTTACTTGAACAACGTATGGCCAGAGGTCTTTGTTTGTTTTGCATTTCATATGGAGAGCCTCCAAGTATCTGACGGTAAGCGCGTAGTCGTTGACTCTTCGACAGGCTCTCAGAGCAGCACAGATGATTTTCGGTTCCGGAATCAAATCCATTCCAAATAAATCACTCATGCCCTAGAGAAATGAGCAAATTGAATTTACAATTAATTATTAGCTAAACCATGAATGTTTTGTGTTGTAAGTTTAGATTTGACTCCAAGCGTCTCGCTTGACATGTAAATGGAAGAGTGAGGAAGAGGATTTGAGAGAAAGTAAATCACTACTAATGTGCCGAATACCGAATAGTGATTTTACAAAATTGCCGAAAACCGAATATCCGGCCGAATACTTGGTGATAATCAAGTGGGGTGATGTTTATCTAATATTTATAACCCATTCGCTCCAGATTGTGGTGGAGAAATGTTAACATTCTCCCCATGGGCAGGTAGTAAACGATTTCTTTTGACTTCATGAATGTTTCCTTCTTCGGAAAAAAGTCTCTCACTGCATACTGTGTGCTCGCTGGAGCTGACAATTACTGCCTAGCCAAACGAGCGAAATTCAGGTAAAACCAGTTGGTGTATTTTCTACCAATCAAATGGGCTTTCCAATCTGCTCAGTAGAGAAGGAGTTGTCTCTAGATAAGGAAGCAATTTTAGAATTAAAAGTGGCGTCTTGCGAGTTTTCGTCAAGAATTGTATTTCTGAAATGCAACTCCAAAACGCATTGTGGGTCTCAATGAGTAATTGAGTTGGGTCACCCCAAACTGTTGACCTGATCGAGTTACCTGACGTCTCGGCTTCGTCCTCACTGCTGATCAGAATTGCATCAACACCGGATCCCTTATTCTTTTCCAAGGGTAATTTGCCATCAAATTGAATGCATTTGTTTACAATAAAATTTTCGAACCAATTTCGCAATAAAAACAAGTGACAAGAAGTAGAATTTTGATCATTGAACGAATGAATTTAAAAAAAAACATTGCATTCCTTCAAAGTTACTCATATCTTGCTCTAGAATATTATCCGGCAAATATTCGTCAATTGTTCGGAGAAATACCGGATACCGGATATTCGGTACACCGAAGCATTCCGCCGAAGAATACTCGGCACATCTCTATAACTTGTTACCCAATAAACTGTTATTCGATGTAAGGTTATGTGCCGGATATAGGATATTAGGAGATCTCCATCGGATCATTTCGGATCATTTTGTGAAGGAAAATAGACGCAGTTGCTAAATCAATTTATTCAAATAGCTAGTTAATTTGGTCCTCTAAAATATAAAAATTTTATCGAATTTTAAATATTGCCGACTTCTCAAGCACGGTGACGAGCTCACGCCGTCGTCGCCTTTAGGAGCGTAGATTTTAGGGGTGAAAATTTGGCAAGAAAAATTAATTTTGAAGATAATTTTTTGATTTAGAAGCTGAAGAAATCGGCCGCCGCCGATGCATCGGCGACGGCAGATTCAAAAGTATGCTGCATCGGCGCATCGGCCGATTCGAATTTTAGCCGCATCGGGGCAACACTAGAAATATGTAATTTAATTATTACTCACTTTACGGATCTCCCAACCATCGATGTCTGGTCTACTGAAAAAAGAGACATATCTTGCATCAAATTCTTCGTCCGTCTCTTTCACACCATGGGATGACATCAACCGAGCTCCGGATACAGCTGGAGTTTAAAATAAGGATCAATGATTTTCAAATTCCAAATTTATTGCGAGAATTATTAGATTTTAATTTAATTTACCCGGAGTTGCAGCTACATTTGCTGTTGTTGCTCGGCTTAAAGCAGAAGTGAGTCGTTGACTCACAAATCGCATCATCTTTAATAATTTTAATAAACCGTGATTCGACACTACCTAATATGGCGAAATTATGTAGTAACTAAACGTTTCTTTCAGAAAATGTAAAACTTTATACAGTAAGTGAAACACTGTTGTAACACAACCCGAAATTGATCTAATGCGCGACTACTATTGATCCGATAGCCGACAATTGTCGGGCCTGTCTGGTGAAATGTATATTTTACATATTGCCGACTTCTCAAGCACGGTGACGAGCTCACGCCGTCGTCGCCTTTAGGAGCGTAGATTTTAGGTGTGCCAAGGCACCGTGTAGAGGTAACAACATTTAGGCGTGCTCCAACGCCGCAACAACGGTTGGCGAGCCACCGATCTAAAACACTTTGGGCAAATTGAGAATTACCTTTCATGTTCCACCAATGTTTCTTGCCGTGGTAGTGGAGCAAAATGTTTAGGTAAACGCAACTCTTATATAAAACGTTAACGCGTTGAGATATTTCACACCGATAAATGAAGTCGCCAGTTTATTCATCTTAGACTATTATGTTTGTAATCAACCTATCAATCAGTCAGTAAGTCTATCGGCATCTATATTCTGCACGTACATTTTTTCATAGGTAGTGTTTTGTAGAGTCTCCTTTTGTGGCTTGAAACTCTACAAAAGAAAAATTCAAATTAGGGGTATGGGACATAAAATTAGTTATCTTAGCTCATTATGTAAATTAGGTAAAAAATTGAATCTGCCTTTTTTTCTTAATCTGCCTGGTCAGCCTTTGCAGTTCTTGAATTACCATAATAGACGACAGAAAGGACTGGGAATAGTATTTTTTGCGCCAGGCACTCATCCTTTCTTGCTATAAGGGAGTGAGCTGAAGTCCATTTCGGTACCAGTTATTTACTTGTTCTTTTAACCCGAGAAAAACTTAAATTAACGAGATACGGTGGACATTTGACAAAATAGTTACTTTCTCTAGTGCAAACAAACTAGGCCAAAGATATCTTTCAATTTGTTTTATAATTATGACTTAAGTACTGTATATTGAAAACATTTTCTCGACACCTAACCGGAGTCTACTGCACCTATAACTAGAATTTATGAAGTCCTTACTACCCGAAAAAAGTATGCTAATAAACGGCTGTCAGGTTCGGGCATGACTAACTACACTCAACAGTAGTATGGCAGTAACTGAGTATACACTAGAAGTAGCAGCCCGCTGCTGGATCTAGCGTCCACTAGATTTAGCAGCTGCTCCTAGACCTGGTGTACTATTTCAAACTTATGTTCAAAAGCTCGAAAATATATCTTCTTGACGAGTTTAGCTACTATTTTTAATTCATACTAAACCAAACTTAACAACTTTTCACCGTGGCAAAGCTGAGTTATTCAATAAAATGTGTATAAATTACACGGTTCAACATTTCTGATTTTTTTAAATTAAATCGCTGATCCTATATAGTCTTTTGACTGAGATAAACCTCGGTCGAGAAAAATTGATACCCGATTTAAAAATAATAATTTAAAAGTGAAGCTACTAAATCTAAAAAATATGGTACTAAATCTAGGAGTTTGAGCTCCCTATATTTATGTGCTGCTGCTAGCTCTAGGTTAGAGTAAGGCAGCGGGTCTTGACGCCTACCGCCCAGCAAAACAATCCCATGCCTACCGCCCATGCCTACCGCCCAGCAAAATATCCCATGCCTACCGCCCAGCAACATATCCCATGCCTACCGCCCAGCAAAAAAATCCTATGCAAAAATTCATGCCTACCGCGTTACATCCCAGTGTAAAATCCCAATGCTACATCCCTGCTTAAGTTATATAAAGCTTTGGCAACCGCAGCCTAAATCTCACCTAGACGTATTCACGCAAACACGGATCGGTAACATGCACAATCGTGATTGAGTTAGTTGAGCGTGATTGCATACTTGTAACGGATATCGCGTTCAGGTATTCAGACCATATTTCCCCGCGGCGTTTGAACGAGCCAAGGCTCGTTCAACAGCTATCGAAGGCGCGCGAAGCGCGCCGGAGATTGCGCGCCGCCATTTCTTTCGCGTGATAACAAAATACTTGTGGGAGTTCTGTTTCGTCCAGGTGTGTAGATGTGAGGAGACTCGTANGAGTTCTGTTTCGTCCAGGTGTGTAGATGTGAGGAGACTCGTAATCTCAGTAGACAAGCGAGGCTCTAATACCCAGTGTAGAAATACAGGGTGAGTAATCTTTGTTAGTACCCTCTTTCTCCACTTTCACTACAGCTCCTCCCAATCTATGTGGTTGCTTGAAATATTTGGGGATATCAAATCAAAAGAATTATTTTTTAGTAAAGGGAATTCTGTATTGGCGATGGCGAGAGGTGGTTAGTTGAGAGAATCAACCCAAAGAAAGTGGAGAATGGGGTATGATACCTTGGAATCTACTCTACCTCGCTCAACAGAGAACCTGCCGACCACTCACTCTGCTTCTCTGCTTTATTTTGTGGGGATACGCCATGCTGTAATTCTAATTGGTCTTTAACTGAGAGTGAAAACCAAGTCTAGGAATGACCCTGCTACACTATGCTTCTTAACTAAGTCTTCACTTTTTGAACTCAATTGAGACAAAAAGTGAAAACTACTTACGAAGTATATGGCACACTCTCATTTCTTATATCAATGTAAATCCCGCCCACTCGTAGCTTTTGGTTGTTTCTTCCAACATTCTGCCGTAGCCGACTGTCAATTT
>NIPM01002332.1:0-10373 GCA_002738285.1 Holacanthella duospinosa | reverse complement strand
CCAAGGCGAGTATGAAATGTCATTGAAATTCCAAATTTCCTAACCAACCCCGGCGCTAGGAAGAACATTTGTTTCGTATGGCAGTTCAACTTTAAGCTCTTACACCTTCCAGGTAGCAAGTGATGGTACAATAGGCCCCAGGTGTTTTACTGGACTCTTCTATATTGGATGATGACGCATGGTGCTAGGCTAGTCAATTGTTAAGCTGAGATGAAGTTTNTACAAGTCGTCTTCATATAATACAATATTTCATTTGGCTCTTTCAACAAAATACCCATGATGGTTGGAGCATTAATCATATTCTCCTTTTTGATATAAATCTTGTATGCTATGATATAAATCAGGTTGAATTTTAAACTTGTTGACAAAGCGAGACTAACCAAATCAAAAATAGGATTAAGNATGATATAAATCAGGTTGAATTTTAAACTTGTTGACAAAGCGAGACTAACCAAATCAAAAATAGGATTAAGTTACCTTGGCAATAACGATGGAATCCAAGGCGAGTATGAAATGTCATTGAAATTCCAAATTTCCTAACCAACCCCGGCGCTAGGAAGAACATTTGTTGCGTATGGCAGTTCAACATTAAGCTCTTACACCTTCCAGGTAGCAAGTGATGGTACAATAGGCCCCAGGTGTTTTACTGGACTCTTCTATATTGGATGATGACGCATGGTGCTAGGCTAGTCAATTGTTAAGCTGAGATGAAGTTTATGGAAGTAGAAACTTTAATCTAGTAGCTTCTTACAATGCGATAACCAGGTATAAAGCAACAACAGAATTGGAGAAACAAATTAGAAAGTCGATGAACAACAATCTTGTAAGGAAACTTCTCTGCGAACCGTCATCCTACTCATAATCAAAATTTATTCACAGTTCTGTGAAAGCGAGGGATCTTTTGGGAAAGGAAAACTTTGCAGATTTTAATATTCTAAATGAAAAGTGTACTCTGTTTCATTTAAAAAAATCTGCTATTCATTATAACGTCACGCTTATTGGGTAGTGGTACTTTCGAAAGCAAAGGGAAACCAATATAGAATGGTATATGATGTGCTAAAACTCAAATTTCCTGGATTCTCACATCTATATATGCAAACAGATTCTATCGCCGCAAAAATATTATGTACACGCTCAGAGTACATTTCAAAATTAAAGACCCTTTCTTGTTTCTTTGACTTTATTAACCTTGATCCCGAACATCCAATATTTGATGATTCTAACCGTAGTGTGCCTGGTCTCCTTAAGCTTAAAGCCAATTTAAAGCTTAGAGTTTTATTTTACTAGAAATAACCAGTATAGTGTTAAGGTAGACCTCATTTATGAAAATAAGGAAATTATAAAGGCGGGTGGCATTCTAAAGGAATATAGTTTGAAAAATCGTAGACACAAATTTTAAAAGGATTGTTGAGGAAGAGTTAGTTTCTAATAAGATAACCATCCATACTAGACGGTTCTTAAATAACGAAATCGTATGTATAGATGCCCTTAGGTTAAGCTTGGAATGTGTAAATGTAAGTAGATCCTTTGTTTCTGAGACCACTTCTTACCAATTTCGAGATAGTAGGATCGAAGAGTACTTCAAAGAGTCCAAGGAGACTTTCTGAAGATGTAGTACACTTAATATTTTGAAATAAAAATCATTTAAAACTAAAAAAAATTGGCTTTGTACAAAAGTTGTATTTGAAAATGTAAATAAATGACAGTAATAAACAAAGCCACATTTGACTCTCAAGCCATAGTTGACTTGTTTCATTTCACCAAGCTTTGTAGAATCTGGATGTTTTGTTTTTAGATGGAAATTGGAAAATGATATAGACTAGTCTTTCATGCATTTTGTCTCCAGATTATAGCATAATCCCATGAATCATTGGCCGTAAAAGTTTTAGTGAACGACCAGAGTTATCTGGTGAGAGTAGCAGGAAAACGTTTCCTGTAGAAATGTACACGAGGTATGCATTAGAGGGCGGAAAAAGTGGAGCGTCACTCCATCTCAAAGCATGTTGATAATAATAACATTGAAAAACAAAAAAAAATGTATAGCTCGCATGACCTTAAAATCAAACACCACGGAGTCTTATTTGTTGATGAAAGCAAAAGGGCAGTCTTGAGTTTTACTTTAATAAAATAATTTCTCAGCCGTAAATAATAAAGTGAATGTTGAGAGCCATCTGTTAATGAGTGGGAACTGGTTTGTCTCAAGAAAAGTACACGTAGTAAATCACGTGCAAATTAGAAGACGGGAGAGATGGAATATTGGAAAAGAAAGGAAAATACGTGTCCTAAATGCTTAACAGTAAAAGCTCTTCAAGTATTAACATAATCTGTAAAGCAAACGTTGAATAATAAAAATTATACAAACAGAATAGAGAGGAGGGGAGGGTAACTTACATGACATTGAAATCAAACACAACACGTGTATAAAATCACATAATGGCGGCCATCATCATCGTAATCATAGCGGCCACAGTCGTATAGAACAAAATTATCTGGCATTTTATTAATTTTTTACCCCACTTGGATCCAAAATATCTGGTAAGTGTATCGTTTACAGCATGAATCCTGTATACTTGCTTATAGGAAGTACGAAAACCAAAATTTTGGCCTATTACACACACATGTACAAGTTAATTTTCAAAAGTTAATGTAAATTGACTAAACATCTGATAATTTTTTAAGGAACCCTTCAGTTCAAAAATAAAACTAAAGGTCCCAATATCATTTGAGTAAACACCGGTATAATTATTATCACTCTCTTTCTAAACTCTAAAAACTCGCATGACCTTGAAACCAAACACAGCACGTGTATGAATTCATGCAATGACGGCCATGATCATCATCATGGCAGCCGCAGTTGTGTAGAACAAAATATCTGGCATTTTCAGAACACTCAACACAAAAATTAACAACTATAAATTCCGGTATCGAATGTCAAATATGTTAACACAGGATTACAGCCAACACGATTATGGGACTTTTGATGTATCACACATAAAGGTACAAGTTGATTTTCAAAAGTTAATGTCAATTAACTAGACATATGATAAACTTTTCAGAAATTTTGAGCTAAAAAATAAAACGCCCATTTTACGCTTCCGCTTCATCTCTTTCTCATCTTTTAGGAGGTCGTTGTCGCGACGTCCTTTCACATATTTACATGTTTATGGTTTCGCTGAATGTTAGTTGGATAAAAAATCATCCAACGTTCATTCAAATCACTTTGTAATTTTGTTGGAGGAAGTATATATTGAAAAAATTAAACTATTCACGAAGTAAAAAGTATCTCTTGGTTCAACTTCTGTTGAAGGAGATGAGGACGAGATGAAGATGAAAAAAAGTGGTAGCATAAATTGATTTATCTAAACAGTTTTTCATCAGATGCTCATCCTAGCAACGTTCGGACAATCATCTGATGAAGCATAAATTGAATAATCTGCCGCTCATCAGGCGAAACGCCGGAGGAACAACAGATGCAGCGGAAATATAAAACGGGCGTAAGGGTCCCAATACCATTTGAGTAAACACCAGTATGATTATTATCACTCTCTTTCTAAACTCAACTCTTATCAATAACTAAAAAAACTTCATATCTACCCCATAAATTAATTTTTTTCCTTGTTAAACGACCATCTTTAATGGCAGCCACAACTGTGCAAAATAACGTATATTAGAACGGCCATCTTTTTTTATGACAGCAATAATAAAAAACATGGCGTCGAATAGATGTCCCCCACACCACATTCATAGAAACAAAATCCATCTCCATTGAGAAACAACACTACCATACCATGAACATCATCTTCATACGGCTATGATTCATACTAATGAGAACAACACTACCATGCCATGAAGGAATATATAGAATTATATAGCATGGCAGCCATGTTTGTTTTTCAATAGACCTTTTATACTAACTCATGATGTACACAAAACTTGG
Source organism: Holacanthella duospinosa (assembly GCA_002738285.1). Lineage (NCBI taxonomy): Eukaryota > Metazoa > Arthropoda > Collembola > Poduromorpha > Neanuridae > Holacanthella > Holacanthella duospinosa. The sequence continues at coordinate 6,436 of NIPM01002332.1, read as the reverse complement.
GCACTTGGTATTTCCACGAATTACATATGTCATCGGTAAGTGATCCATATGATCAACTTTGTTCATTGGACTATCTATACTAACTTTGGTTACAATAGAGTTCACGGATCAATTTGTAGAACATAGTTCCCATTCAAACATTACTGATAATTGATCCATGGCCCTGGCAAGTGTGCTTATGTCGAGTTCCATTATAGTTTTGGAAGAATGAACTCCCATGACCAAAGTTTGAACGACTGGTACACCTTGACATATGTTATTCGTAGAAATAACTGGTGAATCGGTTTGGTTTACTTTGTACGGTTCTTTGTAATCTATATTTCACAATTTGATAATAACGTTAACGTTGGTAAAAAATATAATAAGAACAGTGAGGTTAGAATTCTATCGTTGCTTAAAATAAAAATTATTATTGCCAACGTTTATACTATTCTTCGCTGGTTTGAATTATTAACATGCTAAAGTTGTTAAAAGTGATACAAATTGATGGATTGAAAACAGCTTTTGTTGAACGTGAATCTGTCAAGCCACCCACTGTAGTAGGCAAGTCTTCAAGTTCGTCAATATTCATTCATTTAAACAACACAGAATATTCTAGATAGGAGTATGAGTTCGTAAAGTCACTAATTTCAAACTTGTTCCTTATTTCATAAAAAGTAATGATTAACATCCTATCCGACATCTTCTCGACCAACCACTCACTTGTTCTTTGGGTGCAGATGCCGATTCTAAATTCTCAACAAGTTATGTCTCATTAAGTTCCATTATTCCAATTCATCCTCCATGTTTTCTTTTTTTTTGTTAGTTTTGAAGTTGAATTATTTATTACCAAACTGCTTTTCTGCTGTAACAAGAAAATTAAAGATGACTGTAGGAGGCGAGATTCATATGATGAGTATTTTTGTTTAAGTAACTAGGTTGAATAAATTCACCTGTGATTTCCTCTACGACTTTTACAGTAGGCGTAAGTTTCAAAGTAAATGTACCCTACGACAAAAAAATTAGATACATGAAGTCAAAGCGTGCTTTCTCAGACACTACAAAAACTAATCACTTTGTACGACAATAACATAAAATTGTTAAATATTATTCAAAAGTGACGAATTATTACAACCAGAAAGATTATTGCCGTTGTCTTTAGGTTTATAACCATTTGACATTGGTGGGCAGGTGGCTGTGGTGGATAGTCGCACCTTTAGCTATGTCCTAAAAAGGACAAATCGTAAAATATCAAACATATTTTTAAACTTCCTAAAAAGTATTCCCAGATGAATACCAGCAAGCAATTAGTTATCAAGATTATGAATAGCACAAAATTACATATTGTAAAGTTATGGCTAAAAGATAAAGGTTGTACAGTTTGATTAATAGTATTGAGACTAAGAGCTCTACCTACTGCAGTATGTCTGATAAAGTTTGTTTGATGATGTGCAAATATACCAGAATCAATTACCCACTGGAACCTATTGTACAATCGGTGCGTTCGATCCTATTGAATATTTAAAATTAACCAAACGTTTGGATGAGCTAACAAGTTTTCTTGACCAATGTAGAGTGGGCGTATGGGTTTCATGTTTACTATTTCAGTAAACACATTTTCCAAATCTGTATCTTGCATTACCAAAATAGTCTTGTTACATTTTGAAATCTCAAGTTCAGGGTTTATATATGTAGCTGTAATATTTGTAGCATCATCTATTTGGACCAGTAGATTATTGCTTTTGTTTTGCTTTTTTAGGCTAGTCAGTGTTTCCTGAAGCATAAAGTAAAAGGTACTGGCACCAGTTAATACACTTCCGAAACTTTTTTTTATAATACTTTCATCTTGCATGCGTTCCAATGAATGTTTTCTAAACATATGTTTTCCTTTGTCTCTAATATGGGATAAAATTTGATATTGATTCTTTACCACTTCTTCCATCGATTTCAACTGAAATGTAGGCAGAGGAGCAGTTAGGTCAGATGTCAGAAAACTTTTGTTCAAGTTTGTCAAAATAATTGAAGCAAATAATGTCAACAAAAGTAAATACTTGAAGTAAAATTTGTTATTAATTCTACTATCACTCCATATGTCTTGTTCCAGAATTAGTTTGTATACAAAAAAAGTGCTTTCCCAAATATTTGACAGTGTAAATTTGAAAACAAGTATTAGTAGAAAGTAGCAAAGTACAATGCAAGCCCAAATTTGAAAGCTGAACGGTACTAAATATGATTCAAACGTAAGATACTGTCTGGCACCGTCGCATGTTATAAAATTATAACTTGCTTGCCGAACGAAAAATCTGAAAGCATTCAGATCAATATATTCCTCTCCGGCGCCTTTGAATCTTAGAACAAATGTATCCGTATCAGCATCTACATAGCCGACTTTTTTTGTTTTGTCTAATTTTGAGCAATGAAGTGATCCTTATATTGATGAATATCTGCTAAAACTTAATTGAACTAATATTGACATAATATTAGTTGTACGAGATTCAACACTAGTCGGAATTAATATGTTACTATCGTTCATCCCTGTGTAAATGCTTTGCGGAAAATCTGTTAATCGGTTTATCCTCCATTCAATCTCACAGTTGTGCTGCAAGAGTTCGTCAAAAATTTTATTAAACATTTGGTGATATGAATAATTTTCAAGTTTTGTGACTACTTCTTTATCAATATTCTCCAAAAACATTAAACAAAATATTTAACATACTTTAGCGTAACCATACTAAATTAGGTACGATTAAGCGTATTTCTTACTTCAACGCTGATTTTAATCGTTTTTGACCACAGATAGTGTGTTTGTAGAAGGGTTGTGAAATTTACCGTGCCGTCTGCCTGTTACACGTTTTAGAAAGTGAAATGTTGTCAGCCCGATTTTAATTATAAAAGTCTAATACTGTTTATATTCTCACAAAGAATGTGAAATATGTTGCTGATAAAACTTTATTTAACATTTATACACGAACTAACACTAGTTAAGCTCTTCTTCGGGCAACTGAAGTTCTTCCAATTTCTCGTAAATAATATTCAATCCGGTATGATCTTCCACATCCTCAGCCTAGTCAGTTTCTGAATTTTCCGATTCGGAAAAGTCTGGTACAATTACCATATCTATGATTTCTTGAGGAAGTTGCTTTTTGAGCTTTCTATTTTTCTTGAGACGTGTATCAAGGCTAAAGGTCGAGACTATTGGGTCAGAAGTGTCGAGTTCTTTGTTGTGTAAGACAGTATTTGTATTTATTCGACTTGATTTTCTGGTGTGGGATAGTCTATCTCGCTTTGTCTGTCTATGGCGTGTCTCAGAAGCTTCTTCACTTAACATTCCTAGTGGAAGAACAGAGCCCATTAGGATTTGGGAGCCATGCATTAACACTTTGTGGACACTTGATGGCATCGGATACCAGTCGTATACCTGCACATAAATTTTGACAGTTTCAAAACAGAATTTGCCAAACAGTTGTGGGTGGAGTGGTAACAAAGATGACAAACAAATTAAGATTAAATGAAAGCGTTTGACAAGTTCCACATTTAATCCAAGAATTGTTGCAAACTTTTTCGACTCTCCTAGCAGTGTTACCGTCATTTGTAGTTCCATATCCATTAGCTTTCACGACGTCAACAAGCAGTCCCATCTGAGAGCGTATTTCAACTTGAATGTTTCTTGGCTGTTAACAATTCGACACGTAGTGGCCCTCTCGCCTGCCACTGCTTAAATCCGAGCCGGTACGAAATATGCAGACAGCACTCGAAAAATCGAATCCAACTATGAAGAGGGCTGATGCCGTGCTGGAGAGTATTAGGGTATGGGTTAAAAACTCCATTATCAGCATTGTCGAGATAGTTAAATTTACTGGGAACTGATTTACAAATTGGACAAAATAATGTTGATTTGTTGTTGGTAACGAAATTTAAAACTTTGCCATCGATAAGTGTCATGTACATATGAAATTGACAGAAACACTGTGCTGTTCAGAAAGTCTTACTGTAATTGGGAGAAGGCGTCCTGAATATTTGAGACTTCATTTGTAACATGGTGCAGAGACTCCTTTATGAACTCAAATTTAATTGGTCTGCAGAATCTGTAAGACTGGGGGGGTTCTGTTAGTCCAAAAGATGGTATCAGATTCCATCAACCTTAATGGAATTAAACTTGTAACAAACATGTTAGAGTCATCAATCTCTTCTGGCAACTTTTGCTTATAAACTGAATGTCCAGAACTCCCTTCCATTCCCCAAGATACGATGAGGTTCAAATTTAGTGAAGATTTTTCTGAATTAGATAAACTTTGCATAAGCACTTCACTGGAAAGCTGAACAATTCGAAATCCAGTGTGATTCAACAATGTCCTGTAGTTTCACTTTGGAAACTGTATCCTTTACGTTTATTGAAGTAGGAGAAGGGCGGTAATTTCACTTGGCTTCCCTCACACTGTCGTAGTTTGAGTAAATATCAATACCTTAGCACCTGACCGGATTGTTAAATATTGATCTTTGGTCAAATCGCAATCGATTATCAAAGCTAACCCATCCTCCGGTGAGTATCTCGTAATCTTCTTTTCGGGTTGAAACAAAACTCGTCTCAATTTTGTTGGCCTTGATGGGCTTTTCATAGCCACAGAAATGATGAAAGCGAGGTCATTCTTTCCTTTCGCTCTAGCAAACATTTTCCCAGCCATTAGGAGCTTTTCCATCGTGTTATCTTCATCACTTTTGTTCTATCGGACGCTTCTCCAAACAAAATTTTTCAGCGACCCCTAATATTTTCTTTGGCAGGAGCAGTTGGTGCCAAAAAACTTGAAGGAACTTGGTTATTTATTTCGAAGTTCTCTCTGGTCCTTCGAGATTTTTGTCATCTTTCCTTGAATTTTGTCCGCAGAGTCGACAAAACGTTTCTTAGTTTCTGTTCATCAATTGTTGACAAATCTGGCTTCAGTCCACTTTTCACTAATTCTATGCTGTCGGATATATTAGTGCTATCGTCGTTCGTTATAAACATTTCCACTATTTCTTTTCTTAAAAACTTTGACTCTAACTGGATTCGCCATTTCTAAGTCAATTAAATTTGAATTCGAAAACAAAACTGCTCACACAATTTTGCTGCTGCAACATGCAAATGAGTTTTAACTGCAAAGGCTTTGCTACATATTCTTTCGCATTACCTCTTTTTCTTTAAATATTCTTTCTGATTAGTTAACCTCTAGGTACGAGCCTTTTATCCTTGCAAGTTTTGCTAAGCTAAGGTTCTCTTTGCATCATAAGTAACCGCCTTTGAACTAATCTCACAAATGGGCACGAATTGTAATTATTCTATAAAAAACTTAGAGTAATAGTCGGTTTTGCAAAAATTAAGAATTCTAAGAACAATAACAATTGAAACTATCTGTATACAAATAAAAAAAAATAGAATAGATTTATACAATAAGAAAATACAAGAAAACGCAAATTTTTTAAATAAAAATCCAATTTTTGATAGAAGTAGAATATGCTGTAGGCAAAATTTTGCTACAAAATTATTTTTCTTGAAATTTATAAAGAGCAAATTATGAGGCAAAGTTCGCCAGTGCAAAGTAGCAGTAGTTGCCGATGAAAATGAAGGCATATATCAAAAAAAATTAGTATAAATTTTGTGTTATTATAATTCTTAAATTTTTGCGAAACTTTTAGTGATAAGTTTTTTATAAAATAATCAGAATCAGTCCCTATTTGTGAGATTTTCAGGCGCTGTGACTTACATCACTTACACACTTTAGATCGTAAAGGGACTCATAGTTAGCAAAAAATAAAAGAAGTGAAGGTTCAGAAGAATATTAAAGATATGAATGTTGTGACTAAAATTAGTAAATAAGCGGAGCCCAAGGGTTTCAATTCTTGGCGTTACCAAGCATTAATTTTTTCAGCAACTAAAAAAGGATTTGCAACTGTTTAACAGTGTGAGGGAGTCAGTAGAATTTAAAATTAAAATTCTATATTTTGAACTACGAAGTCAAAATTTTTCCGCGGTTTTCTTTAGGTTTCATATTTTTCGGCAAATTTGACTCTGGATAGCTTAAAATAAATGCGCAAAAATATGGCTATTATTAAATACGACGGAGAATGTATAATTATAGTTGTTACGATTGAAGTTTAGAATCATTATAATTAAATAAACTGATGAAATAGGTAAAGATATAAGTTATTTAGTCAACATTTCAAGGTAATTATCAAAAATGAAAAATGATTGTAGTTTTTTTATATTTCTTTATTAGTATTTCATCAATTTTTTAATAGTTTTTAAGTAAGTAAAACGCAGTTTTTTAGGTTGTACATATTCGCTCTCTGCTTATGACAACTAAAGGTTTGCGAAGGATAATTTTTAGTAATATGTAAAATGTGGAATTAAACAAAAATTTGGAAGATATTTTCAGAAAAAAGCAAATAGTCAATAGAGTAAACCTTCAAATTAAACCTTCCA
>NIPM01002331.1:0-11525 GCA_002738285.1 Holacanthella duospinosa | reverse complement strand
AATCTAAAATTAAAATTCATTGGTTGTGCAAGATAATTCCAAAAGCCTAGAGAAGTCTAGATCTTTCACTTTTTACTCAAAATCTAATACTTTTAAGTTACGATTGAGGAAGGACAACAATTCACCATGCTCAGGAAAAGTCTGGAACGATTATCATCATATATAAACCCTTCTTCAGATAATAATCGTTCGCCAAAAACTGTGTTGGCAGGAATTGATAAATACTTTCGCACTAATAGAGTCATGATTGGAAAGGCCGAGTGGTTGTCTTTCCACCATGAAAATCGACTCTTACCTGTCTACATTTCGTATAACAGCATAAGAGCTGATTTTACTTGTGAAGACTACTTGTTGAGATGAAGTGACTTGTTCAATGGTCGTGATATTTAATTTTTTCTTCAAATTTGAGGGAACAGGAGTCTTCTCTCGTCGTCCTCACCATCCCGTTACTGTGTTGCTGTGTCTCCCAGCAAGAGACAACAGCATCACACAAGAAGAAGAAACCCATATCTTCACCCCTTTCCTAAAGTAAAGTTACCCACCCTAGGCTAAGATTTTTATATAAAAATATATTATATATAGAACATATAGGTAGCGTCTCTTCTTTGGAAATTCTTTTTGAATAAAATGAAGTAAAAAAGCGGGTTCTCCTGGAAATTTTTTGGTGAAAACTGGATGACAAGGATCAATAATTTCATCAAATAAGCTGCCCTCCGTTAAACACTTGCATGTTGTGCGTTGTGCCCGTTTTTCATTGTTTGAAATCAGGGTTGGAACAGCCGGATGAAATTGACCAGATAATCTGGACGATCTGGTTGTCGTCCGGACGATCTGGACGATTAAAAATTGCATCCAGTGGACGATCTGGACGACAAAATTTTCATTAAATAATTGATTATAGCTTCAATAAATTAGAGTAATATAAGTTTGTTTTCATTGCACAATTGGTCTATCGGCCTAACGGATTCCAAAAACTATAACAAAAATTAAAAAAAAAAAATTTTTTTATACTCTATTTAAAATACTAACAAAAAATTATTTATTATTCCGTTTAGTAAATTATTATGTACGGTAATTATGGTCCATGTCAAACTGTTTCCGAAATAGTTTTAAATTGTTATTTTCAGATTAGCTAACTATACTGGAAATTAATTCGCCCATATTCGCTGGGATAACCTAGTTAAATTTGAATTTATAAGTAAGGATGTAAGGAAAGGATTAGGAAAATCTATAATAACTTTGAAAAATTGAGACAATCGACCTCTGCGCATGTATTTGTGGCGTTTTAGATAAAAATCGTCCAGATCGTCCAGACCGGCCAGTTAAGCTAGTCAGCCAGACAAATGTTTTCGTCCGGCTAAATAGCTAACCGTGTTTGAAATGGAGATTAGTCTTGGTGAGTGGGTTAGGCGTATTTCCATATTGGTATATCATCGGTCGTAATTAGGGTTGTAAAATTCCCGTTAAAAATCACGGAACTAATCGAATTTCCAGCTACATTGTTGTAAAACGTACTGAATTTATTTGGTACAAGTATTCAAGAACTTAAAAAGGAAAGTGCAAGCGATTACTTTGTTTTACCATATTAAATTATGAATCTTAACATAAAAAATATTTTGTTCCTATGGGATTAGCTGAACAAATAAATTTTATTAAGAGAATTATTGCGTCAGACACGAAAAATCACACCGAATTATAATAGAAGATTAATTTTTGGTGGTATGTTTTCTCAAACAAAGTTTAGAGTTTTCTCAAACAAAAAACAAACGTTTTTTTTAATTTTCAATAGATTTTTTAGACCGATGCCCAGAAAAAGGAGTTTATGATTCCTCACACCGGTGGCGTTCCCAGGGATATAATAGGGATGCCCCGAATATTCGAAACTATTCGGACACTTTTACGAATAGTAGTATTCGTAATATTTTAAAAATGATATTCGCAAACTATTCGAATACATTTTCGAATATTTTTAAAATTGAAAGTATTTTTCAATACGAAAATAAGTAAGGAAATTTGGACTGTGCCTTAATTGTCTAAATAATCTAAAATTAAAATTCATTGGTTGTGCAAGATAATTCCAAAAGCCTAGAGAAGTCTAGATCTTTCACTTTTTACTCAAAATCTAATACTTTTAAGTTACGATTGAGGAAGGACAACAATTCACCATGCTCAGGAAAAGTCTGGAACGATTATCATCATATATAAACCCTTCTTCAGATAATAATCGTTCGCCAAAAACTGTGTTGGCAGGAATTGATAAATACTTTCGCACTAATAGAGTCATGATTGGAAAGGCCGAGTGGTTGTCTTTCCACCATGAAAATCGACTCTTACCTGTCTACATTTCGTATAACAGCATAAGAGCTGATTTTACTTGTGAAGACTACTTGTTGAGATGAAGTGACTTGTTCAATGGTCGTGATATTTAATTTTTTCTTCAAATTTGAGGGAACAGGAGTTTTCTCTCGTCGTCCTCACCATCCCGTTACTGTGTTGCTGTGTCTCCCAGCAAGAGACAACAGCATCACACAAGAAGAAGAAACCCATATCTTCACCCCTTTCCTAAAGTAAAGTTACCCACCCTAGGCTAAGATTTTTATATAAAAATATATTATATATAGAACATATAGGTAGCGTCTCTTTTAGACGCTCACTTCCATTTTGGATCTAGAGAAGAAGAATAAAAATATTATTCCTCAAAAAAACTTTTCAATTCTTTTTGATTTATTTTTATTTTATTTAAAATCAATTGTTAATTTAAATTATCATTTTTTAATTGTTGATTTGGTGACTCTGAGACCCCACTCCACAGGACTCATCATCACCACAGACCTTTAGGACCCACCAAGGACCCTTAGGATCTGCGAAGGACCCTCTCAGGACCCACCATAGCACCCAACCACAACAAATTCCTGCATAATTTTTGCAAAATGAATTATGAGTCTTGTTGGTGTGAAGAGAATTTTGGATATTACTTGTAGACGGATTTTCTGCAGTCAGAATTTTGAGATGTTTCTTATAGTTTTCAGACATTTCTGCCACCAAATCTTTGTGGGCTTCTGCTTCGATAAAAGACAACTTTTAACGCGGAACGAAGAATGTAGCGCATGGATTAAATTTTTGGACAAATTTTTAAACCTATTACGCTAACTTTGAGAGTTCCTTTCTGATTCCCTACTCCGAAATGCTTAGGGTGATCCTTTTTCAAATAATTTGTGAGTCATAAGACATGGAAGTACTTCTGAAATTATTGATTCTGACTCACTGATTTTTGTTATTTCTTCAAAAGGTTGAAGAAGAGAAAGTACTCCTTCCAATAAATACCACTGATTTTGGATCAAATTCACAATCCTTTACCTCTTGCGTCGAAAAATATGTGATGGCAGCTTTTTGTTTCAAAAGACGATTTAGCATGTAATAGCACGAGTTCCAACGTGTAGGGATATCTTGCACAAGCTTCTGAACTTCAAAATTAAATTCTTTCTGTATAGCTCAAAGTATATTAGCTTTTGAGGGGACTAATTGAACAAGCTGTTTAAGACGAGTCGAAAGACTCCCACATGTGCTTTCGAATATTTGGCGAATATTCGTCCGAACTATTTGTATTCGGTTTCATTTCGAATACGAATATTCATATTCGAAATTTTTACGAATACCACTATTCGGGGCATCCCTATGATATAATCTAGATGAGAAGTTAGGCGTCCAAACCAAATGTTCCGAAATTACGATTTTTAAAAAATCGTAACTTTTTTTCTAGATGTCGCAGAGACTTGATTAAAAAATTTTCCGCTCTACTTTCGCATAATCTTTCTGAAACATGTAAACAGTATAATCTAAAAAAATTCGTTTTATGGAGTCTNCCCGCTCTACTTTCGCATAATCTTTCTGAAACATGTAAACAGTATAATCTAAAAAAATTCGTTTTATGGAGTCTAATAATTGACAATAATTTTTGGAGCACCGCTTTCTCCAGCAAATAGCATAGGTCAAAAGTAACTTCCAGTCGTCCCAAAAATACTAGTTGGAATGTATATATGTAAAATATAATAAATATTATATATTATATTATGTATATTATATATACTGTATTAATATAATAACTATATAAATATATTTATTAATAATAATTATTAATAAATTATTAAAAATTATTATTAAAAATAAAAAATTATTTTCTTCCCTATTAATTGTTAAAATGTGTCAGCTAACTTCACTTTCATTTTTTGTCATAATTGTGTATCTAATGCCCTGAACCGATTTTGGTGAAAGTTGGAGAAAGACCACCCGGAATAACTTGGCCATAGCTGTACATTTTGAATAACTTTCTCAAATTGCAGAACCGATATCTGAGGCAATAGCGACTTTGGATTATTCACCACTGCGCCGTGACCATTTGTCATTCTCTAGAAATGAGAAAGTTATGATCCTAGGCAAGCCACTCCAAACAGATAAACCTTGGTTTGGCGATGTAAGTCATAAAATTAAAAAATTATCACTTTTCAATTGGTAAAAGCTACGTTACATTTTGATTTCAATTTCAAGATTCGTGGTAAAATAGGTAAAGTTCCTTCAAATTTAATTCGCGAAGTGAAAATGTTAGTGAAGAATTCTACCTACCATAAATTTCATGCCGAATTTGTTTTCGAAGACGTTTCTCTGTTACCAGTTCAGACGCCAATTGTTACTTCCGAAGGTGAGATGATATGAAAATCCCGGTTTAATTTTGAAATTCGAATTAAAAATCTAACCCTTCAAATCTGTTGAATTTCTTATACCCCCTGCATTGAAAAGATTAGAAATACTGCATCAAACATTATAAAAAGGATTCTGCTTACTTGAAAGCATTGTATAATAGGGATCGACCGATATGAAAATTTTGGCCGATACAGAAAACATGATGACCGATACCGATATATGGGCTGCCGATATAGACACGCGTGTGCATGTGACTTTTGACCATCAAAATAAAAATAATAAATAATAAATAAATTTAATTAGGAATTGAAACATCCTATTGCCTTTAGTTTCTCAGTTTACTCAAATCAAAGAAATCATGGCTTCTTATATATCTGTTATAAAAGTCTAAATTGGGAATACTTCGAAAAACTAAAGTATAACGTTGGAGATAAGACCCAAAGAGCTAAGTGTAAGTTATGTGAGTCAGAAATTTCATTAGGAGGATTGGGAGAATTTGGAAATTTGGGGGAAAAACCAGAAAAATATCAGCCTTGTTGTATCGGCCTAAAATGGCCGATACCGATAAACAAGAAACTGGCCGATATGCCGATACTTATATCGGTATCGGTCGGTTCCTATTGTATAACATAGTCCTGGTTAAGATGAATAAGTTTTGAAATATTCAGCTTCAGGATGAAAACATATTTCGATTAAAATTTACGTAATGCTTTGTTGGTTTAGGTACGAGTAATTCACTAAAAACAGATATAAATGGTAGTACTGAGAAGTTTATTTCTGAGAAACAGCAAAAAGATCAGTCTGGATCTGCCGGGAAGGGTCAAGTTCACGATAACGAATTCCCGATGAAGTATTTTCCATCACCTCCTGTTGTGTCAGATTTAACTCAATCTTCCACTTCACATTTAGCAAATCAAAAAAAATTCTCACAAGGTTAGTAACTTTTGGAGGATATTCATCCACCATTTTTATCAAGATGGTAAATATTTCCAGTTTGCAAACATTCAGTTTCTGAATCCAATTTCAAATGATTAGAATTTTGTAATTATTGATTATAGATTCGAATGACAATATAGACTCAAATAAGGCAGATAATTCTGAGGGAGAAATCCACCTATCAAATAAACCAGATCCAAAACTGAGGGATCAGACTTACCCAGATGATTTGACAATAAGTTCAAAACATGTCCAACCATCAGATTCTACTGTAACAGGTATTGCCAGAATTGCTTGTTGATGTACAAATTTTCCAAGCAAAATTCTTTAGTTTGAAAGCGAGTAACTCAACTTTGACTGTTTTAAATTTGAAAATGAAAATGAATTTAGGAAATTAGGTATTTTAGAATTGGCTGTTAGTAATTTTTTAATTAATGATTGAATTATTTTTAAACTATCTCTTACCATGTCTTTCGTCCCTTGGATTTTTGAGAATTTTGAGTATAAAATTTAAGTCGTTGAGCCCATGCCAAAAGCATTGGGATTTAAAATTTCACAATTGCCACACATTTGAGGATTTTGTGTGGTAATTGTGAAACTCGAATAATTAATTCAAAACTTGATAAATTAATAATTTCTAATTGGAAAGTCAATCTAGTACTTCTAGGCTATCGATCGACAAAAGCTAAAAAACTTACAATGAATCCAACAGTAGGAGTATCCAACTTTCCAATCGTGCTCCAGAACTCTTCAATCGGAATTTTTTTTTTGCCTTTTAGTTTTTGTCAATTATTAATTAAGTTTTATGACAATTTTTAAATTTCCAACTGTCCCAAGGATAGACAGATGCATTGTCTGTATTTAAAAAAAAACTCCCTGAAAAGTTTGAACTAACACTAGTTTTTTAAACTTTTCACAATTACTTAAGATGATCTATTTACTTATCTAAAATTTCAATATTCCTGCCAAAAATTAAGATTAAATATTGATAATTATTTTATCTCCTTTAGCAGCGTTTGATTGATTTTGCAGGCATCAAAGTAAGTAAATGCTGTAATTTTAAGAAACTATTCATCCGCCCTCTGTTCACTAGGTGTAAATCATCTTAGAAGGGACACATACAGCGGATAGAAATAAGGATTTTGTTGAAACAAAACAAGCTAAAGATTCTGCGTCTAGGATGAAGAATTCAGTTAAGATTATCCTGTTAAGATTCCAGCAAAGCATGTTCAATCAAATTCAGTACATCCCATACATTGCTTAATGTCCCTGATTTCCATGTTAATCAACTAATCGATCAGTGAAAGGCGAAAAAGTGAGAAGGGTCTTAATTCTCAGTCATATCCTCTCAAATTTCAAGTATACCTAACAGTTAAATGACGTCACGTAATACATAACTACTAAAATTTCTAGCGAAAGCATCAAATTTGTCGCTTAGATATGTCGAAAAGGAATATCTTCATTTATACCTATGAAATTGGTTCGCTGGAACATAGATATCAGACATAATAAGTTAGTAACAAGTTTTGAATGCCTAGCCTAGGTTCGAACTACCCGATCTCAGATTGATAACGATAATATACAGATCGTTTATTTTATGTGGGGAATACCTAGTAGTACAAACAGAAGAGCCAGAATATGTTGGCAAAAGAAAATTTAATATTCTAAATTTTCAACTCCGTATAACGAAATGGAGGCTATGACCTTGAAGTAGAAAAGGCGATAAAAATTACCCTTATCCACTTCAATTCGCCAATCATTTATGACCCCTCTGTACATTCATGGAGATTTGACATTAAAACTTTTCTTCTGAACAGGATTGGATATGAGTAATTCTCGAAAAACAAGTGGAAAGGATAGTAGTCAGAAGAGCAATTTTGAGAAACATGAACAAGAGTCTAAGCATGAGGTGAAGGGTGAGGCTAACAAGAAGTCATCGACAATACATGATGAACCAGCTGGATCAAACCATGCCACAACAACGAGTTCGATCAAAATTTCAGCAATTGTTTCGGATACACCAAGCCCAGATAAATTCATCAAAGGTGAGAAACTAGACAAAATTTGAATTTTGGTGTACCTAATGCTAATACAGAGATTCCGGTTGTGATAAATTTGAGCGGACAGAGGAAATCGGTTCAGTACAGTAGGAATTGATTACATTCGTATAATAAACAGGTTGCCAAAATAAAAATATATTCACTATATTAGAAATTATCAAGTATTGTGACACAAAAACACAATAGAGGTCAGAATGTACTCTCCGAGATTAAAATACGATTCTTTTATATTTTATTTTATTGACGCTTGGATCAAAATTATTAACAAGCACATGAATACACATATATTTTCACTAGTACAGCCAGATTAACGGAATATAAGTATTAGGGATGTCCCGGATGTACGGCTCACCGGATATTTCGGCATGCATTGGCACCGGAACCGAATATCTGTTCCGGAAAACCTTGCAGTAAGTTCCGTCAGTAATTGCGGCAGTATAATTTTGTGATGCTTATGATAGACCTAAATGACTTATTTCCAATCCCGACATGCAAACGTAAGCAAATTATTTCAAAACGACAAAAAACTTTTTATTTATATTTTTTCTACTTATAATTATTATACTGTTACCCACTTCTAATAATCTTTGGTTTTATTTCTAAATTCTCCTTCATAATTTAATGTTTTCTACTGATAGTGAAGTAGAGGTAAATAGTGTTACCGAAGAGAATGAAGAACCTCAATCTAGTACTGTATAAGTATCCCTATTGCAAGTCCTTGTCATGCAAGTGTAAAATTAGTTTCTATTGAAGGAAAAATCTAAACTTTAAGCAGATAAATTTTTCACGTTAATGTATCGAGCGCACATCCATTAAAATCTTTGTCTCGTTGAGATTTGAATTAATAATAGACAAATAGTGTTACCCCGATGCATCGGCTCAGCCGATGAATCGGCCGACGATGCGATCATCTAGTCGCATCGGCATAAAAGTTGAATCGAACAGTTGGCCGATGCAGTTGCCGATTCAAAAAAATAAAATTTNATCTAGTCGCATCGGCATAAAAGTTGAATCGAACAGTTGGCCGATGCAGTTGCCGATTCAAAAAAATAAAATTTAACTTATTGTAAAGTTTGCTTAAAGTTTACTTAAAATTTGCCTTAATATCAACCAAAATCAATTAAAAAAAACAGCTTTTTGAGTAAAAAAAAAATCGGCCGATTCATTGGCGGCGGCCGATTCAATAGTCTGCTGCATCGGCGCATCGGCCGATTCGAATTTTAGCCGCATCGGGGCAACACTAGAGAAAAAGTTATATCTTATTCTGTAATAACTCGGTATTCATAAACCTTGAGCTACGAATTTAAAGGGCTTGTAAAAATCTAAGTTTTCATCACATTTCTAAGCAAACCGCTTTACCTCTTCTCAAACTAAGATGGTTGTCTATCACGCCCATCATGAATTTCAGTTTAAGTGGAATGTGGGGAAAANTACCTCTTCTCAAACTAAGATGGTTGTCTATCACGCCCATCATGAATTTCAGTTTAAGTGGAATGTGGGGAAAACTAGAAATATAATTTTCCATTAGGGGGATACGTCTTTGCGTATGGTGTAGTTACTATCTCCTTATTAAATTAGACAATGGGCATAAATATACATTGTGCCTTAAGTTCATTTTCCAGACCACTTACAACCGGAATACACTGCATTACATTGTGCCAGCTGAATGGTCTGGGTTGAAAAATTTCGAATACGAAACCTTCGACAACAAAAAGCAGCTACATATTGTTTCCTTTTATTCACAAGGCTTAATTTTGTTTATTTGTACGGTATATTTTTTTGTTTATCTGAAATGAACTTCCACTGAAGGATTATCCAAATTTTTACAACAAAAATAATTTCACAATATTTCTAAGATCTATTAGGTGCGAGTAATCTTGAAGGACCAGATGGAGATTATAGTACCAAGGGTTTTGCTGAAACACAGTCAAAACTGTCCATTCGTACATCGACGAATCAAGTAGTTGATTACAAGGGAGATGTGCCGACAAAATCCGTTCAATCAACCTTACCAGATCCTGCCACGAGAGTGCCTTTCCAACCAAACTCGCCAACCGACTCGAGTGTACCATATCCAGAAAAACCTCTTGAAAGTAAATACAAAAGTTAAATTATAAGGTTGGCAATCCGTCGTATCGGATTTTCCAATGTTCCGGTGAATCCGTGTCAGATTGTTTCGTTCCTCTTAAATGCGCTCTAACATTTTATAAATGTTTTTTTCTTGAAATTTTAAGCAAAGGTATCAAATTTTTAGCCATAAAGAAACTAAAATAAAATATTTTCATTTCTACCAATTTGAAATTGTTTCAATAGGATAGTAGAATTACACAAAAATGTTATATTGTCGTTCCAGTGACCCAATTTCAGATTGGTCAGAGCGTAAGACGGGTTGCTTATTTGAGGCGTAAACCTTTCATTCTAGATATTCATGAATATATAACATTACGACTTTCATTATGATCAGGATTCGAAGCGAACAATTTTAAAGAAAAAAGCAGCGAAGATAAAATTGAGAAGAAGAATTTTGAGAAAGATGAGCAGAATACAGCAAGCCCATATGGATCTATCAAAGGTGAGTAAGTATACTAAAAAGCTTCACTTGTAGTGTACTTGATGCTTAATATTACATTGCATCTTGTGATTGGTCAGTCAGATGCAACGGTACGGAATCCTGGATTCTAAGTACTGAATTTGAAACGTATACGTGCTGAACTTGACACTTATAAGTGCTGAACTCGACACGTATAAGTGCTGAATTTGATACTTATAAGTGCTGAATTTGGTACACTCGTCAAAAGGTTAAATCCACCCGAAATATTTAATTTTCTACATTGCTACAAAAATTAATTGACAATAAATATTAATGTTTAATAGGTACGAGTAATCTTGAAGTACCAGATGTGGAGAACCCTAACGAAAATTATTCTGAGACAAAGTCAAAAGGATCTATTCATACAATGGAGAGTCAAAAATTTGATTACAAGCAAGCTGTACCCACAAAACCCGTTCAACATAACTTACCAAAATTTTCCGTGACAGCACCTTTGGAAACAAAGTCACCAACCGACTCGCATTCACCATTTTCAAGAAAATCTCTTGAAGGTAAAGGGAGATAAATCAAACATTAAAAGCTAAGCTTTATTTGTTGAATAACTTCGGCCCACCCTTCAAGAATTCGGGCAAGTGATATGTCAATCGACTGTAAATTATATGTAGATTGCGAATCTGACATTCACTGGTGGCAGTCAAGTCAAATTGTGCAAATTTTTTTGTAAATTTGTATGACTTATCCAAAGGTTCGGGTCTGGATTTCAGTGAGTAACATGGATAAGGAATTTTACCCAGATTGCGAATCTGACATCCACCATTGGCGGNTGGTCTGGATTTCAGTGAGTAACATGGATAAGGAATTTTACCCAGATTGCGAATCTGACATCCACCATTGGCGGTTAAGTTGAATATAAAAAAATAAATTTAGATTATTTAACAAAATTTTTCACACAATTATGGAATTTACATGTAATGTAGCAAAGAGTATTAACAGGATACGATTTCTTTAGGTTTTCTTTAGATTTTCTTTAGATTTTCTTTAGGTTTTCTTTTAGATTATCTTTAGGTTTTTTTAAGTTTGTTTTAAGGTTTACTTTGAATTTTTTTCAGGTTTTTTGTAGATTTTCTTTAGATTNTTTAGGTTTTTTTAAGTTTGTTTTAAGGTTTACTTTGAATTTTTTTCAGGTTTTTTGTAGATTTTCTTTAGATTAGATTGTTAGATTATTGGCCACCATTGATTGATGTCAGATTCCTAATCTGCGTTAAATTTCTGATTTATTC
>NIPM01002330.1:0-11065 GCA_002738285.1 Holacanthella duospinosa | reverse complement strand
CAAAAGAAAGAAATTAGTTCAATTACTGGAATAGAATAAAATAGAAGATCATTCGAGCTCATTCACATAAATGTAAAATCTTCCAAATATCCTCAGAATTAAATAAAAATTTTCACCAAAAAAAAATTTTTTTTTTCCTCAAAATTAACTTATTTTAAACAAATTAGTTCATGAAAAAAAACACAGACATTTTAAGAAATCAAAAAATTTCCCTAGATTATGATGGGANCGTACTACTTTTAGTAGTATTAGAAGGACATATTCAAAAAATGTGAGAGTACTACCTGAATTTGTTGTCTATTTCCTGCGGTAATGTTGGATACAGTCCAACAGGCTTCTTTCTTTATGGATTCCTTCGTGGCAGACATCAAGTGGAGGAGGGAGAAAAGGACTTGGCAGTTGAGGATGTGTTGTGTCTGGACGTCGTCTCCTGTGACAATGTTNAAGTGGAGGAGGGAGAAAAGGACTTGGCAGTTGAGGATGTGTTGTGTCTGGACGTCGTCTCCTGTGACAATGTTTCCTACGGCTCGCAATGCTGCTGAAACAACGTTCTGGTGAGAGTGCCTACATGAGAACTTTAACTTTAGAAATGAAAGTAACTTGTGTCAAAATGAGCAATTGTAAGTTAGTTACATGAGGAGCTCGACGAGTCTCCGTGAA
The DNA here is from genome assembly GCA_002738285.1 of Holacanthella duospinosa. Lineage (NCBI taxonomy): Eukaryota > Metazoa > Arthropoda > Collembola > Poduromorpha > Neanuridae > Holacanthella > Holacanthella duospinosa. The sequence goes on along the minus strand of NIPM01002330.1, from coordinate 10,405 downwards.
ACTCCAGAGTCGAGAACTGCTTGTATCTTCTCATTCGGTCCGTCTGACAAGTAAGAAATAGCCCAACATGCGTCTGCCAGTACGTCTGCATCTGTATGGAGAAGTAAACGAGCCAAGATGGTCAGTGCAGGACTCAATTTAGCAAAATCAGGTGGAGGTGACTTCCCACGGCACAAATTACTCAACGCCCATACCGTGTTACGAGCCATCGTCAGACGGCTTGCCTTTGAAATCAATCTATCAAAGAAATACAGCAATTAACAACTGTTGACATGGTTATACTCTCTTGTCAATCCAAGCACTGTTACAAACTCATTATTGATGCGCAAAAACTTATGAGACCCATATAATTTTTTGTATTAGTTTCCTGTTATTTGGCAGGGCAAAGGAGACGCGCCCTGACAGAGATTCACAAAAGAAAGAAATTAGTTCAATTACTGGAATAGAATAAAATAGAAGATCATTCGAGCTCATTCACATAAATGCAAAATCTTCCAAATATCCTCAGAATTAAATAAAAATTTTCACCAAAAAAAAAATTTTTTTTTTCCTCAAAATTAACTAAACAAATTAGTTCATGAAAAAAAACACAGACATTTTAAGAAATCAAAAAATTTCCCTAGATTATGATGGGAATATTTTCCTAACGCTGCTCAGAGGTTCAGAATAATTTTGCATTTATGCTCATTCAGTTTGAGTGTCAAGCGGAGTTTGGGATAGCTCGATGGATTGGTCCTTCTGTTGGGCTTGAGTTATTGGTTCGTATCTTACTGAAGAAGGGGTGGGAGAATTCCTTGAGAGATGACATAGTCTCTGCAGTGAGGGGAGTCTCCAGCAATGTTCCCCAACGCCCAAACTGATTGCTCTGCCACATCTTCAAATGGACTGTCGAGGAGACGGATGAAGATAGGGACAGCGCCTGCATCAATCACAATCTGCGTCTGATCAGAAGTCCCCGACGCGATGTTCGTCAACGCCCACGCAGCCTCGAACTTACAACAATCAAACACAGTCAACGAACCATTCCCAACAAACACCACAAACCAATCACCACCACTTTTAAATATAATCTAAGAACATTCGTTGATGAGCTGTTCGAATTTTCTATCACAATTCAATTTAAAACTGATGAAAAATTTTTTTTTGAAAATGTAAAATTGATGGTGAAGGTGGTGCCACTCCTTCGCTCCCTGATTCATTCTCTCTTAAAATATAACAATTTGCAAAAAGAAAAGTAACCGAACTTCCCGAAAAATGTACTAATCAGCAAAGCCTGGTTGCCTGCCACTATAGTAAATGTAGTGGGATGTTCAATTTCCTCTTTGCTTGCACATACTACTGTACTTCTCTCTCATTCCAAAGTAGACTCATTCAAGACTCAATTCAAAGCAATCTATAAGAGACCCGTGTGGATCAGTGAGAACTGAAAGGGAGAGAGGTACTGAAGGAAACAATAAATTCTCTTGAGACGAGAGAAGAATAAACGAAGGAGGAAGTTCTGTTCAATTAGTTGATTAATCTCAAAACGAGTACAACTACTCACTTGTAGAGTCCCGTTAGCCTCATTTTGAAGAAATTCGACAAATTTAGGGACGAAACCCGTCTGGATAACTGCGTTGATAGGTGGAGAAGGTTCTCGAGAGAGGACTTTACGCACGCGCTGTGTCGCGATCAACTGGTCGGAAGGGTCTACGGAGTTGAGGAGATGAATGATGTCTTCAGTGATAATAGAACTGCTTTCAGTTTCCTATGACAAAAAACAATCGATATGGATAATTATTTTGGATCCACTGGTTCTAGATATTTCTTACAATTGATCCCTCATCAGAGTTTACAACATTTCGTTTCTTAAAAAGTTGTTCCTCTCTCTTTGCCTTTCTAAGCTGGATCCCTTCTTCCTCCCGACGTCGCCGTAGTTCTTGGGAATCAAGAGCTGCGTTCTTGTAGCGCTGCTTACGATCACTTGACATCCTGAGAGACAGTAATAATAAGTCAGTGGTTTTGATTAAGTAATGAAGCCGAAGCCGTAAGTGAAACAAAATTAGGCCTATTGGATACGCCGTACCTATGGGTACGGAAGGTACGCCGTATGTATGGTGTACCTTGTACCATAGATACGGTACGGGTTTGCTACGGCGATATTTTTTCAGTAAGCTACGGGGTGAGGGTACGGTAGGCTTCTTTTTTTTTCAGGAGGTACGTGGTACAGAAGGTACGAGGTATAGGTACGATACGGCAAGAATTTTTTCTTAAGGTACGGAAGGAACGCTTTGTATTGTGTAACTCGTACCTTAGATATGGTACGGGTATGATACGACGATAGTTTTTCAGTAAGGCTACGGGTACGATATGGCAAGAATTTTATCTTAAGATCCGGTGTAAAGGTACGGCGTACACNTTTTTCAGTAAGGCTACGGGTACGATATGGCAAGAATTTTATCTTAAGATCCGGTGTAAAGGTACGGCGTACACAAAACGCCTACCTCTGAGGTGATACTTTCTTCACGTCATTTCGTATTGAATTTTACTCCCAAAAACCTTGCGCAACTGGACCATACAAATGCAATTTTAAGATTTTTGGTTTCCAGGAACTAAGAATATGACTCATGCCTTACCTGTATGACACTGTCTGTGATTAATTGGTAAGTAATTACGTTGATAGAACTAATCGAGAGTACGAGTGGTTGTTGAAGTTGATTTNTGTCTGTGATTAATTGGTAAGTAATTACGTTGATAGAACTAATCGAGAGTACGAGTGGTTGTTGAAGTTGATTTTGCTGAATCAAAATTAGAAATGGAAGTTTGAAAAAGAAAACTTATCTTCTTGAGTTATCCTTTCTCAAAATCACACCAGAATCAAACATCAGCGTTTGTCGCTCTGTTTTATTCAGCTCAGATTTATCAAATAATTTTACGTTGGTTGAAGACTTTATTGAAAAAAAAAATTTTTTTTTTCAATGGATTCGTTGGAGTAAGGAATAATTTTTTATATTTGAGGTTAATCTAGGTTTATTAGCTGATTCACAGTTTAGGTCATTAGGTTAATATCTTTTGTTTAGGTTTATTTGTTAGGCATTTATTTAGGTTTGTTCGGTTTTTACTTTTTTTGTTTGTTAGGATTACTAGGTTTTTACTTTTAATTCTATTTGTTAGGCTTTTATTTAGCTTTCTTAGGTTTTTATTTAGATTTGTTAGGTTTTTATTTAGATTTGTTAGATTTTTATTTAGATTTGTAAGGTTTATATTTAGGTTCGTCAGGTTTTTACTTAGGTTTGTTAGGTTTTTACTTTTTTATTTGTTAGGTTTTTACTTAGGTTTGTTACATTTTTATTTACATTTGTTAGGTTTTTACTTAGGTTTGTTATATTTTTATTTAGATTTATTAGGTTTTTACTTTTTTATTCAAGTTTGTTATATTTTGTTTCATTATATTTGTCAAGATTTTCTTAGGTTTTTATTTACGCTTATTTTTACTTTTTTATTTATTTTTATATGTGGTGTTTAGTTACATTTTGTTTTTTGGTATAGCAGTCTAATCTAAAAGTTATTTCTAGCTTATAGTTTAAATTCTAAGGATAATCTTTTGTTTAGGATGTTTTTATGGCATTACTCCGTCGTGACTCAGTGACTCTGAGTCATGATCAGTGACTCAGACTCAAACAAATTTTAAGAAAAACTGTTCGTTTTTTTATAAAGTAAAATTAGCAGTTATACTTTATTTTGACGGTTTCAAAGCTTAAAGTGCTAAGACTTTAAGTTTTCTAAAATCTTCTCAAGCAAAGCAACTTAAAANACTCAGACTCAAACAAATTTTAAGAAAAACTGTTCGTTTTTTTATAAAGTAAAATTAGCAGTTATACTTTATTTGACGGTTTCAAAGCTTAAAGTGCTAAGACTTTAAGTTTTCTAAAATCTTCTCAAGCAAAGCAACTTAAAATTTTGTGTATTGGATATGATGTTCTAAGTGCATATTTGAAAACTACGTGGTAACCCCGAGAGTCACGAGCGTGGCATACAATAAATTTTCAACCAAAACAATGGTGTTTCGTTGTATTGATAACGCGTTGTTTCTGAGAAATTGGATACCACCGTCTAATCCAAAAGGGTTTTTCATTCATGAATAACTGGATTTTATAAAATGAAATAAGAGGTGGTGCGAATTTCAGCTGGGGTTACTACGCAGACCGATAGAAAAATACGAAGAAGTTTATAAATCAGTATTAAATCATATCTGAATCATCAAAAATATTTAACTGAATGGTAATGATTTTTGTAAAAAGTACGTTGTATTGATTGTTGATGGATAATCCTTTTTATATTCCCGACTTTGTGCACAATTGATTAAAAAAGGGATTTATGGAAATAGTAATTAAACATTTCATTTCAAATTTACAAAAATAGCAATCTTGCAATAAGAAGTGAAGTGTACTCTACCCCAAAAATCCAAAGTATCAAAAATCCGTTGACTCTTCATTACTGTGTAGTGGATTCAAAACCAGATGAAATATCCGTAATAAAAGAACGAGTTCACTCAAAAAAGCCGATTTTATAAAGTGAGAATCACCAGACTCAGAGTTGGCACTGTGCACCAGAGCTCCGGTTTCGTCATAGTGATCCGAATATCCAAAGGGACAATATGAATCTGTTGACTCTTGTAGCGTAAAATGATGTAATAAACAACACTTAGTAACAACCTTTTGATATCGACCTGGGTTAACAAACATAGTACCAGCTAGGCAAATCGATCGAGCGCACATTATACCAAATGCATTTTCAACGCATCGTCTTGTTCTGCTTAATGAGTCAGATAGAAGTTTGAACCAGACAAAGGGTATTACCAAAAAATTTTCGTTTCTATACTATACTATACAAGTCTGGATCTAATTTGATGTGGGGTTGAGTGTTCGAATTGGAATAGGTTGTTTTAACTGTCTAATAGCTCGATTCAATAATTTCTGAATACTTTTGCATCAGAAGCTCTCTTTAATTTTTTCCCTAACTAAATATTCTAATGGTTAAATTGTTGAATTGTTAGTGCACGGTGTCAACTGCACATTAGCTAATTGAAAGTCTGAATTTCTATTGGCTACAATCCAGCTTCGCATGTTTGTTTAAAATGTTTTAAACAAATTGTTTTAAGCAAGAGCTAAAAAAAACTTTTTTTAAATACAAGCAAAGATAGTAATAATGCACTTGCCCGGTTTTTAATTTTGTTGACTACAGTAAGTCTCGAATAGACTTCGACTAGTACGACAATAAGTTGTCAGCCCGTGACCGAAATAGTGGACTGTGTATAAATCCCACTACAATGCCGTATTCTTAATCCGAACTATCGATAAAGGCGAACGCTTTTTGCGGTTTCAGGGCACAAATCGCATGCCTTATACCAAGTCGGTGATAATCATCCGACGATAGTTAGGAATGATAAATATAAACACGGAAAAATCTTCTTTTTTTTGTGAAAAATACACGAAATATATTTCGTTTGCTACCAAAAGTCTGGCAGAAGACTAACATCTGCCTGCGACGTTTGGAAGAAAATTTCTGAAACTTGAAGCTGCACATAATGTTTGTTAGAATTTCAAATTTTGGTATGCGATTAGTAAGCACTCGGACGCAAACTCAAAAAAATTTTAATTTTTAAAATGAAGAAATCATATGGCACTTGTCCATTGAAATAAAAACAATTTGATCATTATTAAATCGTTAAATCGAAGTTAAAGATTAGTTTAATTTAACTTGTAACCATAATAAATTAAAATTATGAACTTTAAATTATATAGGTTGATTCAGAAACTCAGATCCCTTATCCCAACCCAATATTTTGATGAAATTTCAACAAAAAAAAACGTTGAAATCTTTTAACACGATTTCATCTAATTTTTCCAAAAAATACGGTTTTTTACGAAGCTTGGTTACCATTGTTAATTTACGTCCGAGCGTCTCGACACGGCTTCAAAGAAGTTATTTTCAGACCTTCGGCATCTCTATTCTAGAATTTTTGAATCTCTATGCATAAGGTTGATACATAGTGCTGATACAATCAGCGGAAGATCCTTTACTTCGTCAGAAATAGACTTTTTTTTAATTATGAGAATAAGGACAATTATATAATATTTTATTAAATTATTAATTAATACACTGTTGTAAAAAGGAGTGGAATAAATATTGGCGGAGAAATTAAAATTTTCTATCACTTTGCGGTAAAGTAGCGTGAGGATGTGAGAGAAAATTCTCATTCTCTACTAATTTTTATTCCACTCCTCTGTACGTATTTCCCTGGCGCTAGAATAGAACATTACAATGAATTATATTGAATATTCCTGAATTTGTTTAAAGTTGTTAAGTTTAAAAGTGTTATTTGATAAGCCTAGTGAGGTATGAAACGAGCGTTCTGATTGACTTGTTCACTTTTTTTCTTGGTAAACTTTATGAAGTTCAGGGCATCATCTTTTTTCTTCTTATTTTTTTGTTCTTATTTCTTCTCTTCTTTTCTCTATAATCGCGCTAGTTTCATTTGTTCTAATTAATTGATTTGTGAACTCTTTGTCAAGAATTAGCATCTATGGTCAACAATAATGAGGTAAGATCAAATTTTGTCATCCAAAAGTCAAAATCATATTTCAACACCCAATCAGCGTAGTTCAAGCGAGATTTAAAAAAATTACATAAATATTTAACAACTTAAACAAGGCGTCGGGAATTGCCTCTATTATATTATACTACACTATATTTTTATTACACATCGTATTATATTATATTAATTTTTGAAATTTATCACGATTTCATAAAATTAGTGAGTGGAATCCGCAAGGGAGCGGTGAGTGACGACATATGTATAATTAGTTGAGGCTTCGGGAAATTTTCATCTATTAGAAAATTAGCGGTGGTTTTGATTAGGAATATTCCGCTTTTTATTAGATGGCGGAACACAATAAATACGAACAATGATCTGATGCGAAGAAAACTTTATTATTCGAAATTGGATAAGAAAATTTATTACTCAATTGTACAGTTAGCACTAAACAGCAAATTAGCAACTTGGTTATAATTAATTTAATTTCTAGTTAAATGATATTTGATGAATACAAGAAGAAATAATAGATTTAGACGAGGCAGCAACATAAAGACAATGTAGTAATTTAAAAAGTGAGATTATTCCTTGGAAAAATGTGTGCTAAAATTTAAAGTTTTGTAAAAACAATGAAAATTTTTTCCTTGAGTCAAAGGGGCCGAAACTCAACCACATCAGGCAGTTATTGTTGGGCATAGGTTATGTTACCTAGGTGTGTTATGTTGTCATTTAAGTATCAAAAGTATGATTTCAAATAAAAAATTGTAATTTACTTAGATATTATGTAAAACAGGACAAACTGTACATTATAAAGTATTTAATTTATAATGAATGAATGTGCCANGGAGGGCTGTGGGAATATCTGAGAGGGCTGTGGGAATAGCCGGGAGGGCTGTGGGAATATCCGGGAGGGCTGTGAGAATATCTGAGACGGCTGTGGGAATAGCCGGGAGGGCTGTGGGAATATCCGGGAGGGCTGTGGGAATATCTGAGAGGGCTGTGGGAATAGCCGGGAGGGCTGTGGGAATATCCGGGAGGGCTGTAGGAATATCCTGGAAGGCTGTGAGAATATCCGGGAGGGCTGTGGGAGTGCATGGGAGAGCTGTGATAATGAAATAGGAGATGCTAAATGGCTACGCGGTACCATTTCTAAGAGGACGGATATTTTTCCATTCTATTAGGCCGCTGGTACATCGAAATTTGTTACACACAATGGCATGGAGTTAAAAGTTTTTCTAAATACTGGGATTTTACAAAAAATTAACTTTTGTGTATTTGAGATTTTAGAAAAGGATGGAAGAAAATCCATTCGTTTAGGCCTTTACGAAATGATATTTGACGAATACAAGAAGAAATAATAGATTTAGACGAGGCAGCAACATAAAGACAATGTAGTAATTTAAAAAGTGAGATTATTCCTTGGAAAAATGTGTGCTAAAATTTAAAGTTTTGTAAAAACAATGAAAATTTTTTCCTTGAGTCAAAGGGGCCGAAACTCAACCACATCAGGCAGTTATTGTTGGGCATAGGTTATGTTACCTAGGTGTGTTATGTTGTCATTTAAGTATCAAAAGTATGATTTCAAATAAAAAATTGTAATTTACTTAGATATTATGTAAAACAGGACAAACTGTACATTATAAAGTATTTAATTTATAATGAATGAATGTGCCAGCGGAATAACTCTCAGGATTGTACAAAGTGAAATGCAAAAAATTATGGTTTCCATGGATAGTGAGTGATCTTTGCATTTAAGATTTCCGCATTTATGATCGTATGAAATGATTTGGCAGAAAAATATTACAATTATAACAAAACGTGCAAATCTTATTAAAATAGATGGACTTATATCAAAAACGAAAAAAGATAGACAAACTTGTAATTGGATAATGTAACACTTCCACGTAACATTTCCATAAAAATAGTAAAACAAAAATTGGCATCAGTGATTTAGGATTTTATTTTCTGTATTTGGTTTTAGACCCACTGGAAAATGGAAGCTAGTACCAATGAACTTCAAAGGAAGACCGAAATAAGAAAATAAATTAAATATTCTTATCTTATTCTTTAAAAAAATAAGAAAAAATTCAAGAATAAGAAAATGAAAATTAGATATGACAATGATATAGATATTAAAAACCGTTATTTTCTTTTTTAACAATTTGGAAATATTTTATACTGAGCTATAATTAAACCCAATTTTTTGTACCGCAAATTACCTTCGCATTAGGGCGCTAATAGTATTGGACTATAGATATTATTTTTGATAAATTTCAAATAATCATTCAAGACGATCGTGACAATTATAACTCCAGAATATATTTCTCCCATAAATTTTAGTGCGAGCAGAAAATTTTGAAAATGGGAAAACAATTTTAAATTCAGAAAGTAATTGTTGTAAATTGGAAACAAAATATTCGAATTTTGGAAGAAATTCTCCAAAATTAGGGAAAACATTTACGGTATAGAAAGAAAAGTATACAAATTGGGACAAAAAGTTTTCTAATTTGGATGAAAATAATTGAAAATAGATTAACTTTTTTTAAATTTTGGATGGAAATATAGAAATTAGGTAAACTTTTTTTGAAATTTTGCAACAAATATCCCAAATTGTGAAAATATTTTGAAATACGTGTGAAAACTTTTTTTTAATGAGAACGATGAGAAATTGGGTGTTTTACCCAACTTTGACGGAAATTGTACAAATTTGTTAATAAGAATAATCAACTTAAATTTTTATTGTTCACTTCTGATATTATGTTTAGCCAAATTGCACACCCTTCATGTAAATAAAACGTGAAAATGAATTAATTAAACATTGGTCAAATTAATACAGTTAAAATCCTGATTCTAAATCGACCAACTTATTTTAGTTGAGATGAACGTGACATAAGATATTAGTGACCTAAACCTTGACATTTTGCAGAAATGAAATTCCAAGTTTAAAATATCATTTTTATGATAGAAGCAGGACTAAAACGCTAATTAGAGAACCTAAATGCGTTTCACCTATACCTAACACTTTAATTGACGATATTTACGCTTCTGACTCAAATAGATAAAGAGTATTTTGTACTATTCCTTGTTCTTTCAGATCACCACTTCTTATAAGTAATTAGACATAATACTAAACTGGATAAAACCATTGGTTTGATAATTGAGACTAGAAAATGTGAAAAAGTTAACTGGGAATAGCATAGAGTACAAACATAATATTCATAGTACAATCTTAACCAATTAAACGTGAATACTTGCTTATAGAAATAAAATCACAAAGTTCTTGAAATTGTCAATTTACATGTCTCTTTATAGAGCTTTAAGTTCAGGGTAGAAGTCACTGGATGAATGCAGCTATCATGATGCTAAGCAAAAAAAGTGAAAAGTCTCATAAAACTTTCATAAAAACAACACCTCAATCTTATTTGCTTGCTAAAAATGGAATAAGGTTATTCACAAAACCGCTAATGCGAACACTTTACTTTAAACTGGAAATTACTTATGATAGTTGACAAATAGGAATGCGCCAAACTCACTTTTTCAAGTTGTAGTTGAAGAGATGAATGGGAAGAAATAAAACTTACTACTTGGTACTATGAAAATACAGAGCAGAAAATTACGGCGCACGAAAACTCGGCCCGGAAATTACGGTGCCAAAAATACGGCGCAAAAAATACGGCACCGAAATTACTTCGCCTGGAAAATACGGCGCATGAAAAATACAGCACCTGGAAAATACGGTGCATGAAACATGGATCATACAGATCTCGAACTAACATGAAAAACACACAAAATCAGCATTGACATGTTATTGCATTTCTCATTATCTATGTG
>NIPM01002329.1:0-10107 GCA_002738285.1 Holacanthella duospinosa | reverse complement strand
TTTCGATATTTGTTATAATCATCGATTAATTAGATAAATAATAAAAGACACTTTCGATATTTTTTATAATCATCGATTAATTAGATAAATAATAAAAGACACTTTCGATATTTGTTATAATCATCGATTAATTAGATAAATAATAAAAGACACTTTCGATATTTGTTATAATCATCGATTAATTAGATAAATAATAAAAGACACTTTCGATATTTGTTATAATCATCGATTAATTAGATGAATAATAAAAGACACTTTCGATAGTTGTTATGATCATCGATTAATTAGAAAATAATAAAAGACACTTTCGATATTTGTTATGATCATCGATTAATTAGATAAGTAATAAAAGGCAATATTTAAAAAAGTTAGATCGCAGATAAATCAAATGAAGTTAGGATTACTGTTGCAAAAGACCATTTGTTTGACATGGATATATACTAAAGAGTCATCTGAGCCAAACTTAATTATCGAGCGTAAAGCAATAGCTTATTTGGAACTGAGTTTCGAAATAGCAAATTCTGATTTGGATAGTTCAAAGCAATATAAATCGATCATAAAAGCCATATTGAAGGAGTTGAACTCAAACATGAACGTATACGAAAGCACAATTTCTGGATTAAAGCGTTATTATAGTAATCAGAAAAGATTACTTGAGTACTCTTTTATATTAGCCGATTATATGAAGACTGTTGTTGAGAAAGATACGGTGGCATTGATTAAGATTGTTAATAATACTTTAAATAGTATTTATCAGTCAAATTTGAATAAATTTGCTCTTTTTCTCTAAAACATTTATTCCAAATTTGTAGGATTTTGTACATTCCTCTACTAAATGGTAAAATTCAACATATATGTGGGATTCTGCTATTTCTCATTATAAACTTTGTCTCAATTCATGGGTTTGATGACGTCGATATTACAAAGCATTAAAAACCTATATAATAGCGAAATTATTGAATATCTTAGCTATGTTTTGTTTATTCAAATCTATTTCACCTAAAGTAAAATCCAGAATGTAACGCAATATGAAAGCCATAATATTTCCTATGTTCATAACAAAGTTAAACACTGAATCCAGAGAAAAGAAATATGCTAAAGATTCATCTATTCAAGAAGTAAGATATTGCTTAATTTAGACTGTAATGATTCAGATAAAATATTTTTGGACTTAGAAAATATACCAATAGACATCAACATGATTAATGAAAGCTGATTTGAACGTGTTAAAACCATAGTCAATAAAAATAAGATCCTCTTTATTAAAATTAAAAGAATTTATATTATTATTTTTGTTTATACTAATATATTAATGTTTATCAACATTTAATTTATTAGTATTTTGGATTTGCGCTCCTTTATCTAAATTAGTGTTTAAGCCACAAATAGTGATTTCATTAGGCTTAAACACAACAATGAATTTTCCATTTCTGGGATTGGGGTAAGGTTATTGTCAATTAACACCCTTAGATTGTGATAAAGCAGGACTTGCTACATTAGAAATTAGAAATGGAGCTTCAAAAATAGCTCATAGAAAAATAAATCTAACTAATCTTAGGGGCTATGCTAATTTTGGTAATGTAAGAATCGATTATTTCCACAAATTTAATATTTTAGATTTTACCTTCACCTTGAAATTAGATGATCAACAAGATGATTCCTTTGCAGAGAAATTCCGAGTCGATATAAGTAAATACCACAGAAAAGAAGAATTTGTTGCCAAATTAAGTAATAAAGAAGTCGAACGTTTTCTATGTGTATTTTCAATCGATAAATATGGAACTGAGATTGCTAAGTTTTATTCTTATTTTGACTACCAAAGCTTCTCCCATCCGGCATACTTCGGGTTGAACTTTATGAATTCCTTATTTCATGATCGTAGCTTTATTTTTGAATCCAAATCTAATGAAGCAGAATTGGAAAGGAAAGAAGCAGACATCATGAAATTGATAGAAAAGTGCTCGACGAAGAATATCCATAAAGTGTTTTTAATGAAAGAAAATGAATTCAATTCTATCCATCAATCTTTAAGCAACTCTCAGACTTATCAAAATTTCCTTAATCTTAATTCATCTGCTGACCTTGAGACGAATTTAAACATTATCAAAGCTTTTAGAAGTTTGGCTATAACTAATGAAGTTCCAAATAAACTTGTTCGATCTGCTAATAATGAGGGAGAAAACACACTCAATGAACTTTAGATTAAATTCTTCTTTAGATTCGCAGCTCTTTTACAAGAAATAATATGTAAAATTGACAGAATAAAAGTCGAAGAAATTTCGGATCACACGCAAACCTTTCCTCCTGGTGGAAAATTTTGCGTGTTATATAAAAATCCAAAATTAAATGTATATTGAAAAATAAACTTAAATTTTTATTAAATTGATGACTTGTATAAAAAAGTCTTTTAAAAACTCACATCTCTTATTAGTAAGAACTCCTTCACGTCTTTTAATTTCCAACTTCATTTCATTGTGAGATGATTCTACAGCTTGGGTATTAATTCCTCCACTATTCATAAATTCATATTTGTGACAAACACTATTGTGCTCAAAATTATAAGAGTTCAAGTTAGAATAAGATTTATGTTCATCAGTCCATATTTTACTATATGATGCAACCTGTGAACATATTATTGGGAATCTTGAATTTTTTTTAAATTTCTACGGGGGGAAAATTTTGTGCTTGAGTCCCTTGGGGGGGGGGAATTTTGCGTGTGATCCAAGTTATTGGTTATATTTCCATAGCATTTCTTACACGTTGTTGCTAACTACAACATTTCCTAAAAGTTCGGGCAAAGCGACCTTATAAAAAACATGCATTATAATGAATAGATATTATTATTTTTGTTTCTCTGAAAAAATAGTTGAACGAAAATTACACTTTTGTCATTTAAGATCAAAATAATCGATGAATAACAGGGAAACAAAGGAGAATTTCATATCAAAAGATGATTATTATAAAGATATACAGGGAGGCGCAAGTAAATTTGGACACTCTAATTTTTGTGATGGGTGGTAATAAAAAATATATTTATTTAGTCAATTTTTATTTTTTTTAAATAAATAACTTTTCAAAATGGAAAATAAAAGTATATCTAATGAATAGCAAAATAGAATAAAAATAAAATGTTTATTAGAAGATGGAATGTCCCCACAGAAATATGACGTCAACTAAAATGCTCTCGACAAACTGTTTACAATATGAAGAAAAGAAGCAAGAGTACAAGAAAAAAAGGGTCTCTTACAATAGAAACTTTATAAAAATACCAAAAAATTCATTAAGCGTAATATGAAAGAAAAGCATGAAGTTTCAGATAGAAAATGTGCAGCTAAGTTGAATTCTACAGGGTGTTACCTTTAATTTGTCCCGGGGTAAAAATGTATATAAAAATATAATGAAAAAAAATTAATTAACAAACATTTATATTTAAATAAAAAAAGGTTTAAATTTATGTTAAATTAAGCTTATTTTTTTTAAACATGATACCACTTCATATAAATATCAATTTTAATGTGGAGCATCAAAACAACTGTTTCCAAAAATAGAAAATGTGGCAAAATAAAAAACTATTATTGAAATTAATAAAAATAAAAATATATAATTCATTAAAAAGACATACTAAATATTAAAAAAGTCGTTTTTTACTTCATTTCATTCAATTATTTTAAGTTAATTTTTTTACATTGACTTATAAATAAGTTTTAATTTCTGGATTTCAATTAGAAGATTTAATCAATTTAGACAGGGGAGTAGTTCCCTTATTAATTAATTTGTACAAAAGTACAAAAAAGTAAATATGGGATCTGAAAAAAGTATAATTATGTGTCGATATATTATAATCATATAAATATACTATTAACTGTTCTATATGACTAAAAAGATAACTAGTGAAACCGAAATCTTAATCAGAACATTAAGTAATACAAGATACAGCAGAAAAGACATAAAGAAGAAGTTGAATGCACTAAAAATTACTCTATCAATTAGAACAATATCTAGAGTAATAAATTACAAAGGAAAGGAAAGAAGAGCCAAGTTTTCAGGCCAAATATTTAAACGAAAGCGTAAGAGACTTGTTGGGACAAAAAAATTCATTATAAAGATCAAAAATGAAATTGCGAAAGAGAATCCAAAAAGCCAAAGAGATTTGGCTATATTATAAAACATCAGCAAAAACAATAAATAAAGCAGTAAAAGAAGATTTAAATATGAAAGCGAAGAAAAAAGGCAGACTTTACAGTTTAAATAAAGAACAAATGAAAAACAGAAAGAAAAACTCAAGAAAGCTATATGAAAACTAGCTAGCAGGAGATAAATAGAAATATTGTGTTACGATAGATAAAGCTTACTTTATCTAAATAATAGTAATCAACAAAGTGATATTTGCTATGTTAATAAAGAAAAAAATGAGCCTATATTGTGGTCTAGAACTAAGGCAGAAGAACCCTTTTCTAAAAAGATAATGATAGTAGGGATTATGTGCGGAAAAAAAGTACTTCCACTAATTAAAGTGCCAATTAAGACCAAAATTAATTCTAGTTACTATACAGAGTATGTTTTAAAACCTTTAGTTGAAAAACATCTCCCTTCTATATATAGAAATGACCTTTCAAAAGTTTACATTCATCATGATAAGGCCACAAGTCACACATCAACCCAAACATTAAATTAGATGTTGGAGGCTTAAAACAAACATAAATTCAAGTTTATAGAAAAAAGGGACATAGTTGTTAAGGGACCTGACGTTAGTCCTCTTGATTTTTACGGCTTTGGCTATTTAAAACAGAGGCTTTCGAAGCGGAGACCAATAACATTAAATGGAATTTGAAAAGTGCTAAATCAAGAGTGGAACAAAATAACTCCTTTAGAGATTAGTAGAGTTTTTTCTTCGTGGAAAAGGAGATGTAAAATTGTAGCTAAAACAAATGGGAAACAAATAGAACATCTTAAATTAATACATAAGCGTCCCCCTGAGAGAATTTTTTAATAAAAGGAGGGGACAAATTAAAGGTAACACCCTGTAGTTTAAGCTATCAAAAATGCAATAAAAGTATAAGTGGAAGAACAGTGCAAAGATATAGAAAATCGACAAGTTGGGGGGAATGCTTATTCAAGACAAAGAAAACTCCTTTTAAGTCAAAAAATATCGATGGTAGAATTAAGTTTGGTCAAATTGTTAAAAATGCAGGGGTTTTAACTAAAGGCCTAAGAGTAATAGAATTAGTTGATAATATCTTATTTACTGATGAATCTCATATTCAACTTTATACCCAATTAAACAAAAGGAATAATCCATATTATACAAGCGAAAAAAGCCAGGTTCCAATAACACCTTGCCCAAAAAAATCACTTTCTATTATGGTGGCTGGGGTGTGTGTAAATGGTTTGACATATTGTTGAAAAAGACAAAAAAGTAACAGGAAAATATTAGCTGGACAAACTCATTCCTATATATAGAAGCTTTAAAGAACCTAAAAGTAATTTATAATAAAAGAAAAGTGACTTTTGTTCAAGATGGAAAAAGATAATATGCTACTTTTATAATCAAATTTTCAAAACGTATTGGGCAAAGGGAAATGGCCAGGTAATAGCCCAGATTTGAATCCAATAGAACATCTATAAAGTATTATTAAAGAATCCATCCATAAAAACCCTCGCCAAGAAATAGGGAAGAATTAATTAAAAGAGTTGAACAGGCTTGGAGTGATATCGATGAGAACACAACTAAAAATATCTGTCGCTCTATCCCAAAAAGGATTCAAGAAATGGTAAATTCAGCAGTAGAATTACTAATTAAAAGTTACAAATAAAGTTTTATTAAATTTTAATTTATAGTATCTATTGCATTATTTCTATTTTGGGAAAAAATGTCCAAATTTACTTGCGCCACCCTGTATTGTATTTCTAAAAAAGATTCATTTTATTAGGGCGTTCCGCGCAAAGAGATACTCGAATTTTTTTAAATTACGCCTTTAATAATATACTAATAATATCAAGTCTTTTAAATTAATTTATATAGACTACAAGATTTATTTATAAATAATTGTATTTTGAATATTATCATGAATAGCTTGCAAAAATTAAAAGATTCAATTTCAGATAAAGAACAGCGGATTTTCATCAAATTTGGCGTAATCTTGGGACACAGTTCTGAGATAATTTATAAATAATTGGTTGAATCAGTTGTAAATAGTGCTTATAAACTAAATACAGTCAAAAGTTTAGTTACTATGCTTAAGAGAGGCTACAATGTGGTCGAAGATAGCTGAGGAGGCGATACAAGTGATGTCTCGAAAAAAGAAAATGTAATAGATGAAATTAAAGAATTGTTGGCCCAAACTAGAACATGGCCTTGCCTCGAACTTTCAATGCGGGTGAATTGTAGTAAAACAACAGTATTTCGATATTTAACAGAAGATTTACAAATGAAAACATTATTAAGTAAATGGATACCTCATTTTCTCACGGACGAACAAAGAGAACATAGAGTGATAGCATGTAAAAACAATATGCAAATTTTATCGAAACAAAATAACTTAATTATTCGAACTGTGGCAATAGATGAAACTTGGGTGTCTTTATACATGCAACCCCAACGTGACCAGATTCGATGTTGGAGAAATAAGAATGAAGATCCACCTGAATTTATACTTCAATCTAAATATAAAAGAAAGAGAATGCTAATATTAGCAATGTGTTTTCAAGGAGTTGCTTATTGGAAGCTTTGTGCTCCTAAAGAGACTGTAACTTCAGAGGTCTATAAAAACTTCCAAGTTGAATTATTAGACAAATGGTTACCTGATAAGAAATTCAAGGTACCTATAATATTACATGATAATGCTAGACCACATAAATCAAATCTTATAAAGAAGTATTTTATTGATGAAAATATTCGGGTTTGGGATCATCCTCCCTATAGCCCCGATATTAGCCTACCTGATTTCAATTGTTTTGGGCAATTAAAGAGAAAGTTAAAGGAAAACATTTATGATGATTGGCATGAACTAGAAATTCAGTTAGAAAGTGCAATTCAGGAGCTTAATGCTAAAGGTTTTATGAATGGTATCCAGAAGTTACCCGAAAGATGGAGAAGTGTAATAGATGCAGAAGGTTTGTATCTATAAAAATACTAATTTTTCAACTTTATATCTTTTTAATGTGAATTTTTCGAGTGTCTTTTTGCTCGGAATGCCCTAATAATACCAGAATTGTCGGAAAAGAACACCACTCTATGGCCAACTTTCTACTACAAAAATATGTGAATGTAGAATAAGAAGCTTAAAAGTAAAATACGATTAAAATACAGATTTGACCTTTGAGCATAGCTAAGATCGAGTGTGAAGTTATTCGTATGCTTGAACTTTCTTTGCGGAAAATATTCAAAATATTGACAAAAAGGGACAATTTGGTACATTATGAGGACGTCTATTATGATTATCCAAATACTTGCTTATTAATTCTCAAACAGCCATTGGACATTGATCCTAGAAACTTTGATATCAGTTTCTATTAGTCATATTGCACCAAAAAATGGAAGATTTAGCAGATGATCTTAGAAGTTTTACTATATCTATACCATTTTCTAGTCAGTTTCGTCTATTTGCAAATGAATTTCGTCTTTTTTATAAAAATGTATACTATAACTTTAAAAATCAAAAAGATCGATTTATTTATTAATTAATATAATATTTAACACCAGATTTCTTTAATTTGACTCAAGGTTAGCTATAGATACCAATTTTTGAATATTTTTTCAAAACAAATCGACAAAAGTGATCTTGAAAATAATATTTTTTACTAATAAAATACAATAAACTATTATTTTTGTATATTAAATGATATTTTCAATTGTTCTATAATGGAATGCTTAATTACTAAACCCTCAAGCAATAAAAAACCAAGCAATTAAGTTATCAAAAACATAAGTATTACGCCGTTTTACGCAAAAAGGTAAGCGAATTTTAATTAATAATAAATATGCAAATTAATATCTAGTGCCAAGATTTATATATAATATTTTCTATAAATTAGGCTTTATTTTTAAAGCATATTTGTTTAAATTACTATAATGGATCTTGCAAAAATTCAATAACCGATAAATAACAACGTGTATTTATCAAATTTGGAGTAATTCTGGGCCACCGTTCGGGAATAATACACAAAGAATTGGTTAAAACGATAGGAGAAAAGGCCCATAAATATAATACAGTGAAAAATATGATTTCTAAGTTTAATAAGGGCCAAAATTGCGTTGAAGACACTAGAGGAGGCGATACAAGTAATCATTTAATAAAATAAAATACAATTGAGAAAATCAAAGAATATCTTGCTCAAAGTAGAGCCTGGTCGTGCCTCGAACTTTCCATGTTAGTAAATTGTATCAAAGCTACTGTTTATCAGTATTTAACAGAAGATTTACAAATGAAGAAATTATTGAACAAATGGGTTCCTCATTTTCTTACACAGGAACAAATAGAACATAGAGTATTAGCATGTAGATATAATTTGGAGCAGTTATCAAAACAAAAACCACTAATAAACAGAACATTGGTTATAGATGAAACTTGGCTTACTTTATATATGCAACCTCAGCGTGACTAGTCTCGATTTTGGAGAACTAAGGACGAAACCCCACCACAAATTGTAGCACAATCAAACTATCAGAGAAAAAGGATGCTTATACTAGCAATGGATTATAATGGTGTTCATATTGGAAGCTTTGTGCACCTAAAGAGACGGAAACTTTAGAAGTCTATATAGACTTTATTAATGAAGTTTTACTAAAATGGCTACCTGATAAGAAATTCAAGTATCCTATGGTTTTACAGGATAATGCAAGACATCATAAATCAAAGCTTGTAATGGATTTTTTTGGTGATAACAAAATCCACACTTGGTTTCATCCTCCATATGGTCCAGATATAAGTCCACCTGATTTTAATTGTTTCGGTAAATTAAAGAGGAAGTTAAGAGAAAATGTTTATGACAATTGGGAAGAGTTGGAATTACAACTAGAGAGTATTATCCAGGAACTTAATATAAAGGGTCATATGAATTGTATTCTGCAGCCAGCTGAAAGATGGAGCGATGTAATAAAAGTAGAAGGTTTATATATATAAAAAATNGCTGAAAGATGGAGCGATGTAATAAAAGTAGAAGGTTTATATATATAAAAAATACAAAGTTTCATCTTTTCATATCTCATAATGAATTTTTCCCTTTACCTCTTTGCGTGAAACGGCGTAATACTTTTATTTTACTACCGCCTTTGTTCTTTTTAACCATAGTTCCTGATTTTTTATATGTTGTCCATATAGATTTTGCAGTAGAATATTTAATACCAACAAAAGTAGATGCATCTTTTATACTTAAACCTTTTTCTTGAATCGCTTTAATTAAACAGCACCGTTTTTCATTTTTAATAGAATGATTTTTTGTTTTTTTGAGTATAGCTTCATTTATATCATTTTCTAATACTATTAATGGGGTCTGTATTGACTGATCTGTTACCTGCATTTGATAATTTCTTAATTATTAGAATGTTTTGTGCTCTATTTATGCACTTTAGAAACCAAGCTTTCGGATAAAATATTTGTTTAAGCTAAGCTTAGAGCTAATTAATGAGATTTTTCTCGATTCTCAAAAATAATGATTTTCAACAATAAAATGGCGAAATAAAACCATCAAATTTCATGAAAGTTGCTTGACTTTTTAAATAATTTAATTAATAAAAACGTTTTTTCTAAAAAAAATTTATATTTAATAATACTGGATTTTTCATTTAATCAGGAAAGAGGAGCTACAAAGTCAATTTCTTTCTAAAAATGACTCCAAACTAAAATATAAAAACAAAGGTTTATTTATTCAACTGTTATATCCACCATTTTAGACATCTCTAGGCCATGTTAGACATGTGCTGGTAATATCTCTGACAGTGTTCCCCGGAGATCCTCTCAAAGAAAGAAATTGGCTTTGTAGCCCCTCGTTCCGGATTAAATGAAAAACGTTCCGGATTAAATGAAAAGTCCTATAAGTATTACGCCGTTTCACGCAAAGAGGTAAAGGGAAAAATTCATTATGAGATATGAAAAGATGAAACTTTGT
>NIPM01002328.1:6062-17198 GCA_002738285.1 Holacanthella duospinosa | reverse complement strand
GCTACTACCGGTCTCTCAGAATTGAAAAAAAAAAATTTAATAATACCCAATTATACATAAAAAAAAACAAAGGGAAAACACACATTGAAGTTCTATTGATGCAAACAAGTAAAAGAGTTTTAAATTATAAGTTATATAAGTTTATAGCGATTTGCAAAAAAAAAAAAAATCATTTTGGTTCAAATTATTATGGGCATCTATAGATAAGATTTTTAACGGTCAATGATTATTCGAAGAGTTTACATTAGAAATTTGTAGTAATTCGATGTATGTGGGCCAGAAAATTGAAGAATTTAACAAATTGGTTCCAACTCCAGTGGAAATTTTTTTTTTGTTACTTGTAACAATATTGTAATTGTTTATTATAAAGTTTAAACTGAGTTTTTTTGGTTTTAAACCATGGTTTTTTATTAAATAAAAAAAATTTTTATTATAAAGTTGTTTCACAATTTAAAATTTGAAAATAATATCGAGTTGATGCTCCAAGAAAATTCAAATTCGGGGAAATTTTTTGAATAGTCAAATCTGATTGGCTGAATTTGAAATTTTGTTTCTTTCTTGGGACATGATTGGTTTTACGTTTTAAGGAGGGCACCCGGTAAAATTTAAAGCGAATTATAATCGAATTTAAATTTGAATATTCAAATCTGGCGGGTTATAATTTGATTTTTTTTTTGGCTTGGGGCATTTGTGATGAAAAGACCCGGGAATATTTAAAAAAAAATAGTAATGGCGCCAGTTTCATTTCTTATACAATTTAAAATTTTAATTTCTTACATAATTCATCATCACATTCCAATTGAGTTGTTATTTTGACAAGAATAATTTGAGTAGAGATATTGGTGAGACTTGAAAATTGACCCTACTGTGACATTAAGTGACCCCGTTGAGCGTCGTAGTGAACCCCGTTGTGGAGTAAATACGTCTTTGACGCCATAATACCACGTCCATCGTCCCTGTCAACTTGATTTCTCTTTTGTCGGTAAATCTCAAAGACTAAAGAACAACCCCCATGAAAAATCTTCCTTCAAAACTTTGAAACACCTCCATGACACATATTTTGAAGACGCTCAAGTATCGAAGGTAAAGATTTTTAAGTAGGTAATCCCTTTATGACTTATAACAAGAGAACTTTTGAAAGGTGTTTCTTCTCCTACTACTGAAAAATTGGATAACCGTAAATTATAAATAAATACAATTTTACACCAAAATCTCACGTTTTCTGTACTAGAGCAGAGAAATTTTCTTAGAAAAAAAAAATCAGGTTTTCAAGACATAAAAACCAAATCTTTAATCCGCTAGAAAATGACATTTAAAAGGGTCTACTTAACTCTCACACAATGGATCATGGATCTAGTTAGTAATGTTAGGGTAAATAAATTTTAAAAAGAATTTTCAAATCTCACGAGTAAAATTGTTCAAATTTTTCATACTTGTTAGTGGGTTCATTGAGAAAAAAAAATAATGCAGGTTCAAGTTTGATTCTGTTGATCTTGTTTTGAACTAGATCAAAAAAAATTATTCAATTAGTTCAAAATTGATGTGTTAGAGTTCATTCTATTCATACTTTCTAGAGTTCTATGAGTAAAAAAACCGGAAGTATCAATAGAATGACAAATGATGAGGTATTGTTACTGGTAGTGGTGCTTTCACCTCACCCCTTCCTGTTTTTGTCCTTTTTTTTTTTTTTTTTTTTTTTTTTTATAAAATCCAACTAAAATTATTCAATTAGGGACCTTGTTAGGGTGAACTAAATTTATACCAATTGTTAAAAACTCCCTGACACCAATAACAAATTAATCATGCAATCCTAGTTCTTATTAATTATCATGATTACATAATTTTGTTCCAATTTCTACTCGGAGGAAAACAGTGATTGAAGTGTACCGAAGATGAAGAGACATATACCGAAAATTTGCTTTTGCTTATTTTTAACAGCAGGGAATTTTATATGTGTAGGTCAGAGGTACAGTCAGGTGAGTATAAATTTCATATATTTACAAATTAAATTTAAATTGGTTCTTAATTTATTTTGTTTTTAATTACTATAGCCAACCACTGAATCTTCTGCTCACTCCATGCAACAAATTTTAGACTCAATAGCTTACAGGATTTGTAAGATATAAATTAAAAGTATTATTAGTACTGTGTTGCTTATTACTGTTTTGTAATGCTTATTTATGTGTTATGAAACTTCAACTTTAAACTATTTAAAGGAACTGCTTAGATATAATTTTGATAATTTATTTCAGCAAACTTGGAATCAAACGAATATCGTCTTCTAGGACTCATTGCAAATAATACATCAATAATTCAACTTTTAGCAGAAAAAAGTGATAATCAAAACAGTAAACTCATTATAATTGAACATCTCGTTAAGACAGTTACAGCAGTGACTACTACAGCCTCCGATTCAGTCGCTGTTGAACTAAATTCAAGAATAGAAACACTTTCAAAAGAAATGGAAGCAGGACTTTTGATTCTCAAGGCACATATTGACAGATTAGAAAATATAAATAAAATTTGGAAAAATAATTTCAAAGTTGTTAACATGACTTTATCAACATTCAAAGGAAAGTATGTAAAATGATTTAAAAAAATAAAAAACAAATGAAACTGAAAAGTTATTTTACACACAGACTCAACTCGTCGTACTTTCAGTTGTACTTTTATTGAAGTATACAACTGAATAGTACGACAAGCGACAAGTGTGAGTCATAGTGTGAATCCTTTATTTAAAAAAATTCATTTGGATTGATTTTTTTCTAAATTCCCTAGGGTTTTGTGTCTGTATAAAATCTTCAAGTTTGTAACTTTTGAAGGGACGTTTCTAAGTTGAAAAGGTGTAAAAAGTCGTAAGGTAAAAAATAGTAAAGAGGGGGTAAGAGTCAAAGTGTTACCTTCGTCACATAATAAAGTCTTTTTCCTAGGTTGAGGAGACATGATACGATAGGAAGACAAGATAAAAGAACCATCTTTTCAAGATCTTAAGGGATCCAGACACTCCTGTATCCTTAAAAAAAAAAATTTTTTTTTTTTTTTTTGAGTCGGGAGTTTAAGGGGTATAAAAGTTTGAGGTACTTGGGATGACACTTGAGACTTTGTTGGTGGTCAGTAGACATGAGGGCAGGTATGGGGTAAGACAAATTACCTTCACCGTGTCTTTCTCATGTCTTCATTTGAGAAAGTCTCTTTCTAACATTTTACTAAGGAAATCTTTGAGCCTGTTTCCAAATAATAATAAAGTACTTAAGGGAGCTGAGAGTCAAAGAGTTAAGGAGAGTTTCAAGTTATGTCCCTCATAAACCTTTAGCTTAAATACGAACGAGTTTTTGAAAAAAAAAAATTCAACCAACGACTTTGGTTGTCGTCTTTTTTTGAGAAAGATTTATTTTTTATTTACACAGATTAATCTTTCTTTAGTCGGGCAGGAGCGGGTGTTGGGTCATTTGGAGTGAGAAGAGAAACAAATATAATTAATTTTGAAATCCTTTGAGAGTCTCAAATTGAGACTGGTGACGATTGAAAAAAAAAAAAAAAATATAGTTCAAAAATTTTTATCAATTATTTTTGAAAAGTTTTTGAACTTTGTTAGGTTAGTTATGGAACTCTTACTCAAAGAGAATTCAAATGTATCTTACTCAATTCGATTGGTTAGTTTGGACTTGGAGTGACTCTTATGAGTCACTCCAATGACTCTTTGAGTAATGACTTATTTGACTCTAGCTCATTAGACATTTTTTAGGAGTCACTCACTCTGTTTTTTGTTTTGTTTTATTCTTATGAAGTGGAATATTCAGAGTCATTGAGTCATTGAGTCATAACTCTAAAGTCACTTGATTTATATCTCTCTGTCATTTCCATCTGAGTCATCAGAGTCAAAAGAATTATTACTAAACATTTTATTATTTAAAGTTTTTTGATTGATTTTCAAGTCATTGAGTTGCAACTTTGAGACACTGAAGTATCAAGTGACTCTATAAGTCACATTACTCAAACTCAAGTAAAGAGATTCAAATAAAAAGAGTCTGATGCGTTATAGCTCAATGAAAAACCAAGTCTTGCTGAGTCATGATTCTGACTCAGGTCATTGGGCATTTTTTTTTAAAGCAACTTGAAATTTTTATAATTAATTATTGAATTCCAAATTTTACGAATTCCAAAAGTGTACTGCCAAATTCAACAAACTAGTATTGAATTACTCCGCAAAATTTTCATAAACACAAGTCATTTTTCGTATGGCGTTTCAAAATTACAAAACTTATTGAAGTGATGTAATTGTTGCCAATTTTTAGCGTTTATTTTATAACATTTTTAGACTTTCCATTACTGAATCCTTTACTAAGAATTCCAGAGGAATTGGATATTAGATATTCAAATTTCATTTCCTAAAATTGATGAGTTTTTAAATTTCTTTATGACATTCTTCCTGAAAATTTTTTGCATTATTAACAAATTATCATTAAAAAGTGGTAATTCAATAATCAATCATTAATAACTCTTTCTTCATGGTGATGATATCCGAGGTAAAAAAAAAATCTGATCAATAATGAACTTATTTTACAGTAAACATTACTTGTTTCCTCTCTTTTTTTTTTCATTTTAAAACAAATTTTGAACAAGACTTCACTAAGGATCCAACACTGTGAAAATTTTCACTTTCGTAATAGGGTTCTTATGAAAATAATGTAAAGTATGAAAATAATGCCTGGAACGAAGTTCCTAACGAAAATTTGGCCTATAGAAAATACGGCCTATGGAAAATAAAGTCTATAGAAAATAAGGCCTATAGAACGCACGGCCTTCAGATTTGTAGAGGTTTATGATGAAACTGAAATAACTATAGAAAATTAGACTTTAAAAAAAAAATAAAAATTACATGGTGCTATCTTTAGTTAATTTAAATGCTAACTACACATATATTTTAAAATAATGAATGAGACTCTGTGATTTTCTATAGGAAGTGTTTTTACATGAGCCTAATTTCTTATAGGCCGTGTTTTCTACAACTTTATTTTCCATAATTCGTAATTTCTGTAGGCAGTATTTTCCATAGGTCATGTTTTCCAGATTGTAATTTTCGCAGGCCTATTTTCACCTTTCGTTTTAAAATTTTAAAATTTAGTCAAAGTGAAAGCAAAAAAAAAAAAAAAAATTGAGTCATAGGAGAAAATTTGATGATTTCTACTTTCTCTTCTCATTTTTTAATACATTACATAGTAAATTTGTTTCCATGCTAATTTTTCATTTATAATTTTTTATAAGATCCAATGGAATGAAAATTATTGATTGTTTTGGTTGGATGAAGAAGAATGGGATCTCCGGTTCGTCTCTTTCCCTTTTGAAGTTAAAAAAAAATGAAAAGAAAGTTGGTCTGTCTCACGTGCCGCTAATTAAAGTCCACAGTGAATCTCCTGCCTCAAACACCTGGATCCTGTACCCAAGGATTTTACTAACGTCAGTACTGTTTTTTTTTTCTTCTTCTTTCTTTTAACTTATAAACCTACCTTACCTAACAATATTAATGGTTCTCGTTACGGTGAAGGTGTATAAATTCTAGCTTGTAACGAGATTAGGTTATCCTATTCAACTCCTGAAGGGCAATGGAGCAGTGCACTTTAAAAGTTTAAGGGCTCCCTTGGCTCCTGCTTCACATCTCATTTTTTTTTTACCTTAAATTTTGAATCCTTTTCTTTGAATCCAAGCCGTTACACCAACCAGATGTTTTTTTTTTTTTTTTTTTTTTGAAATAGAAACACAGGAAGTAAGACTTTGAATTATTAGAATTTGGTTCAGTTGGAGGTTGAATTCAAGAAAATCTATTCAAGTCCGCGTGCCGCACGGCGTCTGTCTCGAAAGAAAAAGGGACAGGTGAGGAAGCTGCTTCCGATAGAACCAGCAAGCAGAAAGCTGCTTCCTCTTACGGAAATACAGATTATGTTCCCAATTTTTTTTTTTCAAATTCATGATGAAAATTAGCAACTCTTTAATTTTAATCAAAGGGTTAAAAGAAATTTCTTTTTTTTTTGAAAGATGAATAGGTTGAAAAGAAGCAGATGTATTTTTGAGTTGTTGGATTGATTATTATTTATCAGAACCAACCAATCAACTTACTAATAATTCGTTTACCTGGTTCTGGTTCTAGACCCTACCTAAGGCTTTTTTTTTAAAGGGAAACTCAACCTTAATTTATCGATTATCAAATTGAAAAACACACTTTTGTTAATAATTTTTATAAAACCTAAATTTAGGGGGCAGGTTTACGGAATTTTGGATTGAGCAGGAAATGTGTGCTCTAGCTCATTTCCTCACCTGCTGTTTTCAAAAAATTTTTTTTTTTTTTGGAGGTTTTTACAAAGGGTCTTGCATCCCTTTGGTCATCATTTGTCATCCAAATTTTCATCCTCAAAATAACATCATGAACAAAATTTCGGAATTATAGTTGAGAGGACAAAGACATTTACTCTATAGGAGAGAATTTTTGAGAATGATAATGAAAAGTCGTTAATGTGGATTAAAGTGTGGATGATGACAATGAGAAATCATTGAAGGTAAAAATAGATGATGAAAACAAAGGTTTAAAAAAATTTATTTTTGTTTTATCATTGTCATCTTCATCTCAGGTGGTGTTACTAAATTTTTTTTTTTTTTTTGGTTTTCACAGATTTGCAACTTTTGTGAAGCTTTTGTGAAGATTTTGTGAAGATTTTGTGAAACAACTGTGAATATTGTGGTCAAAATGAGCAAGAAAAGAGAAATTTAAGGGAACTTCATCAGGACTGTACATCAGGTATGTAAAAATTTTGAACTTTTTTTTTTTTCTTTTTTTTTTGTGATTCTCTTTACTATCATGTTTTTCGTTTTTTTTTTTTTTTTCTGTGATTTCTTTTTTTTTCTCGCAATTTCATGGTTTCCGGGTAAGAAGATAGATAATATATTAAAAGCTTGAAGGAAGGAAACTAGAGCTTCAAAAAATACTCACAATATTGACAAAATGTTGAAACGTAATCGCAGTTGAGTGGTTTACGTCAGTTTTTGCCAAATCTTCAAGAAGTTGTAGCTTTCCCGGTTCAATTGCCTCAAGGAAATCTGGTGATTTGAGTGCGGAGAGGAAATCCGACCATGGCATTTCACCAAATCCTTCAGGATCGAATTTATCAAACAAAACTCTCCATTTGTCATGTAACATGAACTCAGGCCATGTCATGTCACCACTGTCGTTGTCATTGGTAGTAGTAATCTTTAAATTAGGATTTGAAGATGACATCCATGCTGTTACTGGCATAGTTACCCAACTGATTAGTCTACCTTGTCCTGATGATACTCTATCAAAAGTTTTACCAACACTACTACAATTTCTCATAATTTGACATTTTATATTCATTTGATGAGATTTGTCATCAATAATTCCATTTCTTTTACTATTTTTTATACTACTATGATTATTTTCACCAGATTGGATAATAATATGTCCATTTGAAAGTCCAAAACCATTATTCATCATTCGTATTCTTGAGTTTAGTTGAGAATTTATTGGTTGAGATTGAGAATCTTCTTTGACTTCTTCTAAATCTGAATCAAGTCCATTTTCAACTTTTGCATAAGCTCCATTTGTATCAGATCCAACTGACCATCGTTTCCATTGACTAACTTTAAGATCAAGTTCATCTTCAATTGGTTCAATAGTTATTTTTCTATTATTGTAATCATGACTACTACCATTTGGTAGAACAAGTTTATCTGAGACTGATCCTGTTGTTGGAGTCATTGTAAAAGTAACAAAAGTTTTCCAGTGATGCATCAAGTCCCAACTCCACTTCATTTTTGATAGTTTTATTATTTTTCACTACACAGTCACTGATTATTTATTACTTTACTTACTTACTTACTTTTGACTTCTGCTTTATGTCTGAATAAACTTGTAGTCAACTAGCTACTGTTGGATTCAAATGAGAAGAGAATCTTGTCTTGGAGAAAGTCAAATTTTTTTTTTTTTTTTGAGTTGAAAAGTGAAAAAAAAAATTGTGAATAGTGAATAGTGAATGGTTATGTAATTTGTTCACTCTGTCATTGTCTTTGTGTATGACAAGTGAGATATGAGGAGAGGTCTAGTCTTGACTAAAGAAGATGAAGGTGATGTATTGGTCAGTTAGAAAAAGTTATTTAATATTCATAGGACATGGGACATGGACAAATCTTGAGTAGCTTGTCCACTATATGTCATGGGCTGAGTGACAAAGTATACTGACACTGACACTGACACTGTTGTAAAGTACTACTGTTGGAGTTTTATTTATTTTTTTTTTTGAGAACAAAAGTAACATCACTTACGATTCTGATGAGTAGTACCATGGAGCCATTCATAAAGCCTTTGGTACTCAAAATGTTCAATTTCCTAACAACGGAAGTCAAAGAGAATGAGTCCCACTTTCTTCTATTGTTTTCATAATATAAGTTGTAAAATTTATTATTTTAAGTAATGGATGAAGGTATTTTTATTTATTTTTTTTTTGAGTTGGTTAGTTAAATTCCCTCTATGTGAACTTCTATTGTTGGGACTTGGGAGAGGGTAGAGTGAAAGAGACAGGGTGAATACTGTTGATTAATTGATCTCCATTTCCCGTTTTTTTTTTTTTTTTTTTATTCCTGATGGCACTCACAGTGTCGTAGTTTCTCTTGGAGAAAGTGAAGTTTAGGTCATAAAAAGTCTCTTTTCAAATCTAAAACTAAAACTAAAACTAAAACTAACAAAATAGAATTACAAATTTGAAAATTTTTTTTTTTTTTTTATATATATATTTTATATTGTAATTAATTTTTATTATAATTTTTATATTGTAAATTTATTACCGTGATGGTAATATCCTATAGAATATAGAGTATATTTTTCATAAATCAATTACTTTCAGTTGATTACACTCAATAAATAATCTCATTTATGAGACTAAAACTTACTAACTTACTATAAGTAAACTTTCTCCATTTTCACGTCACTCTTTAGTTTTACTGTTGCCTGAAGGGATTCTATGAAAATTTTAAGAAGCAATGCTATTAGCTTAATGTGAATGAAATATGAAATTGGACAATTCAATTTACTATTTAAATTATTCTGTCTTCTATCCTGGAGTCAAGCTTAAGAAATAAAATTTTTTTTTTTTTTTTTTTTTTTTTGACAAATTATAAGTATAAAACCTAAACAAATAGGAAGGATTTTCGACAGGTTTACTAGTGAAAAACAAAAATATAATATATTAGTAGAAAAGTACTTGCCTTCTGGATAAAGATTGTAGTTTGTAGGTTGTAGGTTGTAAGGTTGTTACTTGATGGTAACTTTGTATGATGAAAATACCTGGAGAAAGTTTTAAAATTTCAGTTTTACTACCCACCCGAGGACTTGAAATGGTTCCTTTTTTTTTTTTTTTTTGAAAATAAGATCGAATGTTAATGTTTTGTAGAGGGAAAGTTTCTCAAGTCTCTCTGTTAATCCTTTCTTTAGAAGAAATGGAGGAGTTAAATCCTCAACTGAAAGTAAGAATAGTGAAAAATAAAATAAAACTAGAGCAAGAAAGATTTCAAAATTTCTTGTCTTGAAGTAATTTTTTATAAGTTTTGAAACCTAAACCATCCTGTTGGAAAGAAAAAAAGATATAATATGTATATGTATATATGTAATATGTAATAGGTAATATATGTATATATGTATATATGTATATATGTATATATGTATATATGTATATATGTATATATTGTATATATTGTATATCTGTATGAAGATGTTATATAACAAAGTAGGTTGTATGTTAGCATGAAACGGAGACAGCAGTGGTCATATTTTCCCCTCTTCCTGTCATAACCTCGTCTTGTGAGACTCATTTAAGAATTTAAAAGTTTGGTTTCTATCTCTTTCTTTCAAATAATGGAAAATAGAGACCCTTAAAGACTTGAAAAAAAAAAAAGTTCTCAAGTGAAGTAGTTCTCAAAAAGATGAGAAATTTAACCATTATGGTTATGTAACATAACTTCCGAAAATTTTTTACCCACAACACCAGTTGCTGGATGATAGTAAGTTTTCAGGAAACGGGAGATGACTTCCGGTTACTTAGTACCATTTTAACGACCAGAAAGAGAGAGTGAGAGAGTAGGAGAAAATGCAGTCTAAGTTAAGTTATCTAATGTTATGACTAAAATGAACACAGGTTTTTTTTTTAAAGACTTATTTCAGTTCATTGATACGCTAATTTAAATTTGCGTAATATTTTGCAAAAAAAAATTATCTAAATAATAGTGAAAAGGGGTTGGTTTAGAATTAGATTTGACTCTTTAGACTTACTGTTGTTAGAATCCTCTTTGTTATTTGGAGTTGAACTATTCAGTGGTGGTAGGTTTTGAAAAATATGAATTTCGGTAATTTGATTTTATAGTTGATGGATTTGGGATTTGGGAATTTTTTTTTTTTGATTTTTTTGATTTTTTTGATTTTTTTGATTTTTTTTTGATTTTTTTGATTTTTTTTGATTTTTTTGAATTTTTTTTTTTTTTTTTTTTTTTTTTTTTTTTTGGGGTTTTTTATTTTCACTGTTGTAATATGAAAATTTAGTGAAGAGACAGTATGATATTGGACCCTTTCTTGGATCCTGGTGAAAGTTGTACTGGAACCGGGTCTCTCAGAGTCATCCCTTGATTCACATGCATATAAGTTTTTTGGTAGGAGAAATAAATGACTAGTACATGACTAAACCCGGGTATTCTGTTTCTCCAGTTGTTCGGATACTCGGGATTTTCTCCTCCCTATGTTTTGTACCGAAGAATACGTAAAAATTTCTGAGTCATCACACTCAAGAGTTTCTATAGAATTTTAGTGTAAATCATTCCAGAGATTTCTACAGGATTCACATCCCTATCCCAATATTAATACGATGCTTACTCATCCTCATCTTTTTTTTTTCTTTTCTATATCGAAAATTCTCTATATCGAAAATTCTCTCCGAATTGACGTAACTTCCGGAGAAGAAAAAGAGGGGGATGAAAAATATATTACCATCTTTCTCATAAGGGTGACATTTTCCCTTATCAACCAATTATAATGGAAATTATTCTCATCCCTTATGGGAATTTACATTTGATACTTCTTGTATT
>NIPM01002327.1:0-11522 GCA_002738285.1 Holacanthella duospinosa | reverse complement strand
CATTTCAGCCCCTAAACAAAATTAGGTCCAAACTATAAATAGTCCCAAACTGTAAATAACCGTAACGGTATAAATTCGAAATAATAATACAAAATTCTTTAATTAACCCGATCCATTTATTAAAAAATATTTGTTCCAAATACAAGTTTATTCTATTTCGTCCGCCCTGGACCTTTAACTTGCAATAGACAACAATTTTAATCATTAGCTCTTAACTTTTTTTGGAATTTTTATCCGGGACAGTATAATTTGTAATGCCTTGGTCAAGACTGCAATTAGAAGAACCATTCAAGGTGAACATAATTGAAAATCGCCATGGTCGAAAAATTACAAAGTTTTTTATAATTCATTTTTTGAAAAGGTGTCAGCGGTGACACACCAAATAGGAATGTGAGAGTTAGATAGATTTTGCAATGGTCATGAATTCAAATAATGAAGTGTATATTGATAGGCAAGTATATTTTATTTCATGGATTAATATTTTATAGAGTGGAACTAAATACACTGGAGCTATTTAGCGTTTAATTACCTTTGGGGGTTAACTGTTTTGGTGCTAATTGCATTGATGCTAAATACTAAAGTGGTTTGGTGCTAATTGTTTTGNTAACTGTTTTGGTGCTAATTGCATTGATGCTAAATACTAAAGTGGTTTGGTGCTAATTGTTTTGGGAATAGTTGCGTAACACGCTATGTGTTTTTATTTAACATTTGCGATTAAACGCCAATGAAATAGACAATTCTATATTAATTTGCAAACCAAATGCAAATGTTAATTATTCAAGCAAAATATTTATCCAATCAGTGTTTCAAAATGAGTCAGAAGATTCATTTTTAACAATCTTGATAAAATTTAAACAAGAGTGTCATTATTTTTCAAAATTTTCTTATGTTTTCTACTCTAAGATGTTTTCTGTCTGCACTATCAATCGGGAAAATAAACTTTTATCAAATTCTCTGTCTTTCCTATCTACTTGTGTCTAGACAACAGACGCCACCTTTGGCCTATTGATTTCATGATCCCATTCCCAACAAAATCCTCAATTCATTCAAAATCCTCTTATGAGTCACAAACTTTTTAGGACATATTACGATCTTCATAATTTCTGCCTTTTACACATCTCTATTCCTCATTTCCTTTGACATGATTATTTGATTTCAGATCATTCTTATGCCGTACACTACATTGCATTAGGCATTTATCAGAAACTATCCCCAAACTCCCAAATTCCCTCAGTGTATTTTTGCTCCATGTCATAAGAGGTAGAACACAATTTTATCCTACATTTGTAAATGTAAATATGAATTTCTTTGTTTTTCACAGCACCTGAAAATACAACTCACAAAAGGGAGTATAGTCACACACCAGCGTTCTATATTTTAATTCAATTACTATTAAAAATATATTGTTGTGAAATAAAGTATTAGTTTCTCAGTATTGGAACTATTTGCAATAAATTTGAAAAGACGAGATTGAAAAAAAGTCAAAAATTCAATATAATATGCATTGTAGCCGCCAATTAATAGGAATAGTTATTGAACCAAATTCTCGGCCTTTTGTCCTAGTTCTGCTTTTTTTTAATGTATTTCATGCTTTGTTTCAAGTGGGCATACCTTTTAGAATCAATTTCCTTACCTGAGACAATTCATGATGAATGTTGTCGTTTTCACGTATAACATAAAAAATATGCAATAAAACAAAATCACAGTAAGCCCAGTCGTAGAAATGTAGCAGTTGAATATTGCAAAAGGTATTAGCTTCCAACGAGCGACGTCTCGAAGATCCAAAAGTGAAGTAAGATATTTCATATCGGACGCATTGTACATACCAGAGAAAAATGCGGACATTGAATTGAAGTAAAGAATCCATACCATCTTCTTCAACACTGGTGACTCTATTGTACGGAGATCATTCAGACAGAGTATCGAGTGATCTGCTAAAAATTATGTAAAGCTTATTGAATTTCTTGAGAATGATGGAGAGAATGATAAGTGGTATTTAATTTTCCCCGTTCAGATCACAGTATTACTATTAAATTTGTGAGAAAGCCAATTTTCCTTTAATTCTATTTTGATGGTAAAATTGATATGATAATTAGTGACATAATTGAAAAAATTGTGCTGTGTTAATCTTCATATATGGTTGATGGATAATAACATGACAAATGAGTGCTATCTGATTGCATGATAACGAACGGATTGCAATCATTAATGTAAGGTGATTAAAGATGCATAATTTGTTCTTTCCGTGTACTTATTTACAAGGTACAGAAATGTGTGCTAGTGGCACCACATAAACTACAGACTTCAACCAGCTGCCCTCAAGTGGCATCAAAACGAAATGACGGCAGCCAAATCAATCTTTCAATCACAGTCAACCTTGTAAACATTTTGATTAAGCATAACCAGCTATTATACACTGATGAGTACTCTAAAATATCAAAAAATTAGGCGATCGCGCTAAAAAGTTATAGGCTGCGGAATGGTGTTTATAATAAGACGGTGGACCACGTAAACTAAGGGCAAAACATATTCTTTACTATTTTTAATTTTGTTTTGCACAAGATTATAATAATACACTTGATTGGTCTCTGATGTTTCCCTCGCTTTATTAGCTAGTCAGCACGGATAAGAATATTGTTCACCAAGAACCAATTAGTCGGTTAGCGTCTAGATAGTCAACTTGTGTATAAGTCACACTGTTATGCCCGAATCGGTTGACCTAAACTTTCCGCAGTCTAATGCTTTTAATGGGTCGCAGTGCACAAATCACATTTCTCAGTGTATTATCAATATGGAAGAACTCATGCTGCTTTTGATTTTTTTTTTATAAAAAATACACGAAGCATATTTCGGTCCTTACTGAAGTCTGAATAAGAATTACATCTGCTTCTTAGTGACTTCAATGATGTTCAGTTGACTGTCGATCCCTTTCCTTCAAACTTAATCCTTGGCGAAGGAAAACAATCAACAACAAATTTGTATCGTTGACTGTTCAATAGTGTTGTCCCGATACGGCTAATTTGATCGATTTTAAGGCAAACTTTGGACAAAATCTACAATAAATTAAATTTTCTTTTGATTGAATTGGTAACTGCATCGGCCAACTGGCCGATTCAATTTTTATGTCGATGCCGAAGCGATTACATAGACAAATCGACTGGGTCTAGCCTATTGGGGTATTACTACTTTTCAATATATTATATTTACAATTATAATGGGACGCTTTGACAATTCCAAGAGCCATACACAAAAAAAAAACGTTTGACATGTTAAAATTTTTTTTTAATTTTTCCAAAAAATGCGTTTCTTTACCATTCTAGATTAGAACGAAAAGAAAGTTGAAATTAAGTTTCGTTTTTCTTCTCAGAGAAAGAAGGCTAATGCTNTCTTTACCATTCTAGATTAGAACGAAAAGAAAGTTGAAATTAAGTTTCGTTTTTCTTCTCAGAGAAAGAAGGCTAATGCTAGGTTTCGATAGCTTTGCTAAAGGCGATGCGTTGTAAGTGTGTTTCAACGCTCATCATCAGCGCGCGTGCATTATCGCAGTTTTTTCGGATGCCATTGGCAATTGCACTGTTAATTTTCAATTCTGGTTTAATAGGCAGATAAGCTTATTGTTCAAAAGCGTATCACCTCATCAGCAGCGAAAAAAATAAAGAAGAGTTTGGAAGAGAACAGGACAAGCAGGCGGAGGAATACAAAATATTGTGGCGAAATAGGGTTTTGCAATGGGTATTACGCCAGGTAAATTAACTGAATTAGTTCGGTTAAAGGAAATATAGGTTTTCTGAATCGTAATCAATTGTAAGGAAAAGTCAAGTAAATTAAATGTGGTTTTACTATGACGCAATCGACATGGCGAATAAAACTAATGTTTTCCTGTGTCTCGTGAGAGGAGGGGTTCAGTCGAGTGTTGAACGTCGGACGGTTAGGAGTAAAATTTGCTATTGTCTTGGAAATTAAGTGTAAGTGTCTTGTCTGAAATTATAATGTAATTAGCTTAAGTCTTTTGCAAATAAATCTAATATTGATAATAATCAATCTATTGGTACCAGTTTCCGTGAAAGTGGCAAATTATTATTGTGTTATGTTTTGGCCGATGGCCCAGTGAGTGAATCCAGAGAAGAGAGAGAGAGAGAGAGTGAGACTTCAGTTTTCCCCATCCTCGGAACCGTAAGTGTGTAGTGTAGGAAGATTCCCATCCATCATGAGACCGTGGACTCGGCAGGGCTTCATCCCTGCTTAGGGTCGTCCAAGTCCCGCGTGGCGATTTCCAACTCAGCGAGCAGCACAAGTCTTAGGATCTTCCCGCAGTAACACATTTCACCCCTACACAGTAACCAGTCTCTGGTACTCCTGGTATCGCGGGTCGGAGCGGGACTCCGGAGTTTGAGAACGGAACCCCCGTCTGCTCCTGTGATGCCTGAGACACCGGAGCTGAGTTCATCTTTTACTTCCCCCGCGGATATGTACCAACTAGTAGAGAGCCTCCGGACCAGGAGAAGATTTCCTCAGGCGGAGTAAGTAAACCAGGAATGGTAATACCTCCCTGATTAGTGATTCTCTCTCCAGTAGCAGCAATAGACTCCGGTACCTGCAGAGAGTGACTGAGTTCGGGCCGAGTCCGTACTGCAGTGACTAAGTTCGGTTCGAGTCCGGACTGCAGTGGCTGAGTTCGGCTCAAGTCCGTACTACTGTGACTAAGTTCGGTAAAGTCCGTACTTTAGTGACTGAGTTCGGTTGAAGTCCGGACTTCAGTGCCTGAGCTCGGATCGAGTCCGTACTGGTAAACCTAGTAGAACAGGCAGAGAGCTCAGGTCTAGTAGACCCAGTAGAACATGCAGAGAGCTCTAGTCTAGTTCTCTCTAGGAGAACAGGCAGAGAGCTCTGGTCCAGTTCACCCTAGTAGAACAGGCAGAGAGCTCTTATCTAGTAGACCCAGTGGAACAGGCAGGGAGTCCCAACCCAGTTCACCCCAGTAGATCAGGCAGAGAGCTCTAGTCTGGTAGATCCAAGAGAACAAGAGGAGAGTCCCAAACCAGTCAACTGCAGTAGAACACGCCGGGAGTCCCCAGCATAGTCAACCCAGAGAACAGGCAGAGAGTCTAGATCCATCCACTCTATAGTAGAGGATCCAGTAGTTAGGTACTAGGTACCTAACTGAGGGAGAGTGCCCAGGCTGTAGACTCAAGCTCGCCCACACCCAACTCAGAGATTCACCATCCCAGAGTCGGGAGTCTTATTAGACTACGCGAAACCTAGTACAGTACCCCGAAATTAGTTACTTAGGGAATCATCCCGTAACTAGTATTTACAATTAGACCCGTTAGTAAACCAACTCATTCAATTCCCATTTACGGATTTATTCAATAAGTTGTAGATAATTACCCTAACCCCGTGCGTGGAAGTCATTAGTTAAAATACCACCGTGCCACAATATTTCTCATTGGGAGAGCGCAGAAAAATTTAACACCCGGAAAAATTATCCCTTAACCGGCATTCGTATTTTTACGGCATTAACTAATTTGACTTTGGTGTTTTAGCTTGTGAAATTATTCCTAATTGGAATAAACAATATAAAAATAATTTTCTCTTCACCATCATGCCTTGGTATATTAAAAGCAGGATTATTGATTTATTTAATATTTGTGAAAAAATCGATTTAATCGATTTTTTTGATATAAAAAAATTTATGATTTAAATCACAACCATCCAAACCATCCATCTAACACCAAATCCATCCGCTGCGAAGAGTTTGTGTTCATTTCATAGGTACTCAAAATTAATTTTTCAAGTATGAATAGTTTTTGTGGCACTTGGAGTACAATGGTCAATAAGCGCGTGGTTATTTCCTTAGAGCTTGAAGGATAAAAACTAAGTTAGCAGCCTTTTCGATTCCCATCCTATTTCTAAGGTCTGAAGGAACCAATCTAAATGTCGAAACAATTCTTTCCAAGGCAGTAGTAGAAGATGAAGCAGTGGAGAGTTCAAATACCACTAATATTTTAACAACAAAATTGAATTGGAAAGAGATAAAGAACATACCGTAGTTTTCCTACTAAGGGCCCCGTCCACTATTCAAATTTGAGGTTTCAGAGACCCGGTTACTATTAGAAACCGGCTTTTAATGGAAACCGGCCACTATTATTTAGCTACAACCATTTTTTATTAATTTAAAATTTTTGTATTCAACCAAAATAAATATATTTAACTAATCCGAGTCATTCGATTCGTCTGAGCTTGATTCAATATTTCCACTAAATTCAATTTTTGATGACTCGTCCTTGTCATCATCCGATACGTAGTTCACTGTCTCGTCTTGCTCTTCATCTTCTAACTCATTTAATTGCAGAATGTCATAATTCTGAGATTTTCTGGCCTAATTTAACAATTCTAAACCTCCAAAACATGGCTGATCTTCTTTCAGACAATGCATGATTTCGTCATCCGTCCCATTTAAATCAATATTAATTGCGCAGTATTTGAATGAGTTTACGATGAGCTCAACAGAGATGGAGTTTTAAGCAATTTTCACCCAATCCAACATAAATTTTTTTGAAGGTGCCTTGTAAATTCAAAATGATTAACATAATTAGTAAGTTGGCTAATTAGAAACTGTTTAAAGGTAAAAGTTACTTTCAAATTCCCACCACCCTTAGTGTATTTCTTGTCCAAATCCCCGGCCAACCAATTATCATACAGCTTTCTTGGTTTGAATTTAAATGGAGAGTTTCAACAGACATCGGGAGCCTGAATGTATTTAGTGCACCCTCCAGGTATGACAGCCATTATTGTTGTAATTCTTCAGCTCTCTTTGGTACTCTGACTGATGTGACACTTATATGAGTCCCACGCAAGCAACCAACGGAGGAATGAAAATCTTAAAAAACAATTTTGCAGTCAATCCTTGGTCAATTCGTCATTCATCCAGTCATTTGAAGAACTGCGAATTAAAATTTCGGGGGTTGACTCCAATTTTTTTTACTTCTCGGATTAAAACCAACCAATGGTTTCAATTTTGTTCCATCTGCCTTAGCAGCTAAAACTACAGTAGCTTGAGCCTTGTCGTTGCCAGTAGTTTTCAGTTGAACAGTTTTTGATCCAATTTGATTAACTGTCGTATTGCTGCTCATATCAAACGACAGGCTGGTCTCTTCCATCGCTACCATAGATCCTGATTTCAACTTTCTCATTTTTGCAACGTTTCTTACGTAAATGATGTAATAGACAAGTTTCTCAAACAATTGATTAGGATCTTTTTGAGCAACAGTTGTTTTTCGACGCAGAAACAAATTGTTACGCTTGAGAAATTTATTAAGCCAACAAACACTTCCTTTGAAAGTTTTCTCCGAATCCAAAGTAGAAAAGAATCGTTTCGCTTCTTCGCGGATTAACCATCTTGACATCCTGAGCGATTTGCTTCTTTGTGCCAAAATCCATTCAAAAATGACCTTTTTCAATTCTGTAGAAACTTTTTTCCTTCCTCCTCTTGACAAACGACTTTGGTTCTTAAGACATGTTTTTTTTACCTTTTTTTTCAGCTATTGCCACTGAAATTACCAAATGAATTCAAATTAAATTCCAAAAATTCTAACTTTCACTTAAATAAATGAAACTGCATCTTGACGTACCAAACATCGATTCCTGACGTTTCCATGAACGAATCTGTTTTACATTCACATCAAATTTTCTAGCTGCCGCTTCCCCTGAGTTTGCTTTAGCAAACTTAACAGCTTCGAGTTTAAAATTCAGATCAAACGATCTTGCTTTTTTTTACTATTGTGGGAGATTCTTCAGTCATTTTAGTTCTTTTAGGTAGATAAGATTTAATTACTTATAATTTATTTCTACTAAATCACTCGCAGTGAAAGTGAATTAAATTTTCAAATTTACCACCTGATTCGTCAAGTGGTGTAAACATAACATGTGCCCAAATAACTATTAGAGACTGGCCACTATTCAAAAATGCGTTACTAAAACCCAGGTCACTGTTGGAAACCGGCCCTTATTAGGAAATTTACGTTATTTCCTGTCATTTAAATTTGCCGAAACGTTTTCAGCCTAGTCTCATTAGCTACCGAATATGTTTTCTTATTTTTTCCTCTGTTATAAAACAGCGAGTACGATCTTTTTAGTACTTCGATTTAAATCATTTGTTAAAAAAAAATGGGTTGATTTAAATCAATGATTTAAATCATTTTACCCTGATTAAAAGTAATCAAACACAAGTTTAATATCTGAAATTCAAAAAATTTCAACACAAGGACAAAATTGATGCACTTACGCTTATGTTTTTCGGAAGCCAAGATGAATTGATTAACAAAGTAAACAATATGGTTTGCATTTAGGAGAAAATTTCCGCACAAAAACATTCCGAGAGGCCAAGTAATCACCATAGCTGATTGATAAATTATTAAATGTGCGGGATAGTTAGGTAGACTGGATGACTGGTATAATCTAACGAATGAGAAAATTGAAAAAAGTACCGTGTAAACAAAAAATGATACTGTTGTGAACTTTTTGAAACGAGACCTGGTCAATCGAATACTGTAATTTTTGGTGTTCCATTCGAACGGGAGACTCCCTAGTGTGAACCCAACTTTACAAATTACAGAGACATAATTAAGCAAACTTTTTGAAATCATTGTGATACAGATAATTTCGTTTTCTACGTGACACTGTATCAGAGGAATGAAGAGAAAATTAATTATTACACTGACTTTTGGTTGAAACAATTACTTTCCAGGAGATGGGTGAAAATTAGTATTGAATGTGTATAAGTAAATTTTTAATTGTCTTTATGACGGCGATGAGTACCAGTGAAAAGATACAAGGCATAGGAGGTTCCAATAACATTAACAAATTATGATATTATTTGATTGGTTGCTTTAACTGGCATGCTTTGACGATCACTTTTCAAATTTTCATGATTCACAAAATTAATTGTCTTTTCTTGCTAATTTTTTAAGGCTTGCTTACCACATTATATAAATTATTAGTCAAGATTGGTTTAACGGTTCGAATTTTGACTATTTCTACATCTCATTTCACAATATTTAGTGAATAAATACGAGAGTTCACGAGGGCGACAACCATCAAGAAACAGGCAAGATATGTAATTCTTTTTAGGAGAAAATGAGTAGCTTCCGAATCCGTAAAGGAATCAATTAGTAGAACGTATATTAGGCTTTGGGATATTCCGAGTGAAACTTCAGGAATGCTAGCAATTAAATTAATTCAAAACACGCGTGATATACCATTGTAAAGAAAAAAATAATAATAATAGGAATTTGTGAAGTAATAATAAATTATTTAGTGCAGTTTAAATATGTAAACGCACTTCTACGAATCACCAACTTCTGTTATAATTTAAAAAAAGAAACAGCCAAACAGAGCCAGAGGAGTAATCTGGATTTATTACATTTTATGAATCTATCTTGAACGCAATTAATGTGTGATCATATTCTAACGGTGGCAGCAGGCGTCATAATAATTTAATAAAATTATTAAACATTATTTGTTAGTTTTTTGCTGCGAGCTTAGTGCTCGCAGACTTTTGTTAAAATTGAATTTACATGTGTGTAATTAGAGAGAGAGAGAGGACGAGGATGAAGAAGGGAGAATTCTGATTGGTCAGTCTCCTCATACAATTCCCATCAAAAGAGATGAGAATTGTATGAGGATTCAGTCAGTCACAATTTGTCTCTCCTCACGGGATCATTAGTTGGTCCAGTGAGTTTTTTTGTTATTAAAGTAAAGTTTTTGTAAGTCGTTTGTCGTTTGTCGTCCGTCGTCTGTCATCTGTAAGTCAGGGTTTGGGATTTTGGCGTTTTGGTGGCTCTAGAGTGAGTGTTGAAGGGACTCTGTGGTGTACTCTGTCTCTATTGGTCAGTTGTCCTGTCAGGAGACAGGACAGAGTACCCACATTGTCACAATATTAATAAATATGATGCGGCAAATTTATGCAAATTGGCATTGGATTTAAAAACTCAGCTTGTTCATTTCTTGGACCAGATGAATGGAGTGAATATTCTATAATATTTCCAACTATGTTTGAACACATTCATGATGCAATGACTGTAATTGTAATTTCTTAATTGCTTATTTTGACCAAAATAAGAGTCAATAACTAATGTTTTTGACCATATTCTCTATTAAATCTTCTCCCCAATAATGCACATTATTCTTGTTTTGGTATATTTAACAAGCTTTTCTAACTATATTTTGATTTAGAACTTGCCCATTGAATAGTGCAATACGTTGATTCAAGATAAGCCGACGCGAAAAGTCGGTCGAGCTCTCTTTTGAACAACGCTACAAAATTTTTCACAAAAATTCTAAGTACATTGTGTTCAAATAAACTGGATAAAATTTGGCTCTAGAAATTTAAAAACTCACAAATTACACTCTTGCGACACTTTTGAACCTAAGAAAAGTTAACTAAACTTTCCTAGCAACGATTTTCAGAACTTGAGCAGATTATAATGTGTGAAATTGTGACATAATCTATTATTGATTTTCCACAAATTCATTTCGCAAAAACTTCGCCTTCTTATTTGAACAGACTGTAGTAGATTGGCGGAATGGATAACCAAACAACACATCGTCAGATTATCGGGCGTAAAGGAAGATCTTGAGTAGACCACTTTAATGTCTGCAGATCCAACTCAACAAAAAACCTGTTTGCTTTGTTGACCTTTCTAAAGCCTTCGACACTCCGGAAAACATCCTATTATGAAAGATTCTGCAAACTATTGGGGTATCGACTAACTTTATCCGTAAGTTCAAATATATATGCTAGAATGCAAGTGCGAAGATTTATACTTCTGACTGGTTTAACGAAAAAAATAAATATCACAAAAGAACTCCTTCAGGGACGATCTGTTAATTATAAAATTTAGCATAATGTGCATATAAGTATTTTGTTCAAACGAAAAGTGACGCACAATTGGTGTTATTTGTGTCCAATAAAAACTGCCATGTTTCCTGAATTATAAGTCGCATCTTGTAAACTGGTTGATGTGAAGGGCTTAACATCTGACAAATTCACTGTGATATGAATAAGTTTAAATCGAAGTGCATGGAATGTACTGTAGACTGTACAGTTCAGTGTAAGTTAATTTGCACGTAAACTAGGGTATTAAATTTAGTAAGCAACGTAGTATATTTAAATTTTCGCGTTATGTAAATCACAAAACCTAAATCCAATGGATTCTACCAAGGAACTGGGTTGGAAGATGGATTTACATCATGAAATAAATCGATTTTATATTCGATAATAAAATTAAATGAATTTTTGGATTCTTTTATTCAAAATGGAGTTATTCCTTTGCGGCAATTTTATTAAAATTTTATATAAGAAATGTCATACCTGGCAAACAAATGGAAGTTATATAAAAAGTGTAACTGGTTGCCGAGGGACCCAGTATTTCGGGTTCATATTTAATTCCTAACATTAACCATTTTAAATATTGAGTATTTCAATCCGAAGAATGATTATTTTTACTTGGAAATAACCATTT
>NIPM01002325.1:4840-16105 GCA_002738285.1 Holacanthella duospinosa | reverse complement strand
GGAGCGAGTCAGTATAATTTTTAGGGAGCGAGAGCGGGAGCGGAGCGGGGGGTAAACCGCCGACCTTTGGTTCAGTCCAAATAACTGAACTGGAAAAAATGAAATTGATATTGAATTTCCAACACTAGTTCTGAACTGGGAGGTTAACATTATAAATTATTAAATGCATTATTACAAAGTAATTTCTTACTGATTGGTAATTACTGCTGTGGTTGTTAAGAATGTCCGCCATTGAAGATGTGAAGAAGTTCCGAATTACTCCCACACAGCAAATGATCTCTACATGTACTGGTGCCCTCTTGACATCTNCCATTGAAGATGTGAAGAAGTTCCGAATTACTCCCACACAGCAAATGATCTCTACATGTACTGGTGCCCTCTTGACATCTCTTATCGGTATGTTATCACGGTAAAATTCTTGAATTATATTTACAACACTGTCTACCTTCACCACGGTGAAGGGCTTACGACTTTAAGTTAATATATTTCTTAATTTCCAGTGACACCATTAGATGTGATAAAAATTCGTTTACAGAGCCAACAGAAGGCTTTACTTTCTAACAGATGTTTCCTTTACTGTAATGGACTGATGGATCATATTTGTCATTGTGTCAATGGACAGATGAATACCTGGGTCAAGAAGCCTCTTCAGATCAATGGGACGATTGTAAGTTGAGTAATTAATGCTCACAATATAGAACTCTCGCTAACCAAGTTTTCCTATTACAGGGAACATTACTCCATATCATTCGAAATGAAGGGCTTTTATCGATGTGTAAGTGGAAGTGGATGATGTTCTGAGATAATTAAACGTTATACAATTTTTGGTTTAAGGGAGTGGACTTCCTCCTACTTTGGTAATGGCCATTCCTGCAACCGTTACTTATTTCGTTACGTATGAGCAACTCCGAGTGATTTTACATGACAAATATATCGCTCAGACTGGTGAGGTAGATCAACCGATTTGGATTCCACTCATCTCTAGTGCTGTTGCAAGGAGTAAGAAGAAGTCGAAGTTTTCTGCCCAATTTATTTTTTCAAAAAAATCTTTTTTCTTTTATGAAATTAGCATGGGCAGTCACCCTTGTAAGTCCCCTTGAGCTGGTCAGAACAAAAATGCAGTCAAAGAGACTTTCCTATAAAGGTATGAACTCAGTTAAGAACTGCTACTGTTAATGTTGTGATTATTTGTTATGGTTTTCTGATTAATTACTAGAATTGTCAATTGCATGTCGAA
Organism: Holacanthella duospinosa; assembly: GCA_002738285.1. Lineage (NCBI taxonomy): Eukaryota > Metazoa > Arthropoda > Collembola > Poduromorpha > Neanuridae > Holacanthella > Holacanthella duospinosa. The sequence continues at coordinate 14,868 of NIPM01002325.1, read as the reverse complement.
GTCTCGTTGAGTCTCGAGGATTTTTTGGCTTTTGGATGGGTTGGTCTCCGACAATTTTGAGAGATGTACCATTCTCTGGTAGATATTATTTGTAAATCTAAATTTAAGTTTAATTCTTCATTTATTAATCACTTTCTCTAATTAGCGGTATACTGGTCATCTTATGAAGGACTAAAACGAGCTGCAGGACAAATTCCAGAACCCACATTATCGTTTAGCTTTTTTGCTGGTGCAGTTGCTGGAACGGTAACTTATTCCCAATGACATTTAGTGAAGTATTCATCTTTTTCATAAACCTTTAGATTGCCGGAACAGTGACACTTCCATTCGATGTTGTAAAAACTCATCGACAAATTGAACTGGGTGAAGCTAATTTCGCAATTCGAGGTATGTTGAGACATCAATCCCTTTGGCGACCTAGGTATTAGAACTTTAACTGTCAGAAATGGCTACGTTTTATCTTTAGAAGACCACTGAACTTTATTCCTCCTGATAGGATTTTTTAAGTCTTGCTTTGAATAGAATACCAAATGAATTTGGCTTTATTACCTGTAGTGTATTGTGATAGCTGTGTCTGCCTGTCTTTTGATCACGAAAACATGCCGTCTACGGTTTAATACTAGTGTTGCCCCGAAGCTGAAAATTGATTGGCTGATAAATCGGCAAATTTTTTTGTAATCAAAAAGCTGTTTTATTGAATTTAATGGGTTTTAAACAAACTTTCCAAAAAATTTAATTTTCTGTTTCTTGAATCGCCAACTGCGACGGCTAACTGCCGATTCAAATATTTATGTCGATGCCGATGGAGAACCTATGTGAGTAAATAACAATGTCGGTGGTCGATGCATCGGGGTCATACATGGGCATGTTAACTGCGCTCGTATCCTCATGTTCTCACGAACCAACCCTGCCCTCATGCCCTCACGAACTAACCCTGCTCTCATGCCCTCACGAATCAAGTCTGCCCTCCTGCCCTCACGAATAAGTTTTCCCTCCTGCCCTCATCGAGAGAGCAGGAGAGCACTTTGCCCATGTAAGAATCAAAACAGGAGAAATATTACGATGCTAATAAAGCGAATGATTTAGGAATTGGTGTCGGAACAAGTGTCTAGATCCAGAGACAAAGAAGAGTACATGAGAACAAAAAAAAATGATAACGTACTTTCAAATTGTAATGTTGTATTTGTAAATATTATTACCGTCTTTATTGGCAACTTGGAATTTTTTGATAAAAAGAAACCAAGCGAATTTGTTTATAATTGCTTTCTGGTTTAATTATTTTCCAAATAAATTAAAATCAAACCGGATCATTATGTTTGCATTTTAAACTAGGTTTCAATTTAAATACACAGAAATATATAAATAAAATAAATAAATAAATAAAGTATTTATGTGCGGGCAAGTTAACTGGCCTAGTGCCCTCATGATCCTAATGACACTCCTGACCTCATGGTCTCACAAACCAAGCCTGCCCTAATGTCATCACTACCCAAATCTGTCCTCATGCCCTTATGAACTTACCTCCTGCGCTCGTNCCTCATGATCCTAATGACACTCCTGACCTCATGGTCTCATAAACCAAGCCTGCCCTAATGTCATCACTACCCAAATCTGTCCTCATGCCCTTATGAACTTACCTCCTGCGCTCGTGCCCTCACGAATTAAGTCTGCCCTACCGCCCCCATCGAGAGGGCACGAGGGCACTTTGCCCATGTATGATCGGAGCAACACTAGTTCATACAATGGTTTGTAGAAACGGCACTGCGCACGGTTTCTTGATTACTAATGCTTATACTTGTTTCTAAAAGTTTTCAAAATCAATATTGCGAGGTATATCTATGATCGGTGTTCAGTACCACTTCTCTTTACCTCAGTTTGATACCGTAGTACTTTTTTTTAGTACCTGGAATGACTTTTTTTGTGGGGCAAAAATTTTATCCTGTTTGTGTTGTTGAGTCAGCTGGGCCCAAGACGCTCGTACAAGTACAATGATCGGCGTTTTTTCTGATTCCGCTCCCGCTTCGACGCTGTCTTTTTTTTTGAGTTTCGCTCTCAATGTTTTTTACTCCTAGACTCCCAAAACCCTTTTTGCGGCTCCGCTTTAACTCTAGCGCCCAGAAAACTTTTGTGTGGGATTGCTTGAGGGTCTGAAGATTATGTTTGGGCTCCGCTCACTCAGACTATAAAAATATTTATTGGCTTAACAAGTTGATTTTTTGTTGCGCATCGTGCCGACTCTTTTCTTCAAAAAATATTTTTCGCAGCTCAACTCCAAAACTTGCCTCCATAAACGTTGATCTCCCAGCTACGTTTTCGCTCATTTATTTACTCAAGAAATTTGAAATTTTGATAAAATGTACATACTCTTGCACATGCTATATTATGTTAACAATTCAAGTCGGTACACGAATGCATCAGAAAGCTGTATGAAACTAAATTATGTCTAAGCTGATTGATCAAAAAGATTGTACTAAGGACAAGAAAATTGTAAAAAATGACAACTTTAAAGTTGAACTTGAAGGACAGTGATGTAAAATCTTTTTCGAAAATTGTACACAATTTAACAATTTATTAACAAACAGTTTAAATCATTATTATCATTAACAAAAAAAAAAACATTTTTTAATCTAAAAGTTTTTTAAGGAATTACTGATATATTCGCATAAACTTTTACATCAATAGGAATTCAAGTAAATAAGTAATTTCAAATTCCTTGAATAAATAAATAAGTTGAGTCCATAAACGTACCTGGGAGATCAACGTTTATGGAGGCAAGTTTTGGAGTTGAGCTGCGAAAAATATTTTTTGAAGAANTAAAGGCACGACACAGACAATAGCGTCGAGTACTTAAAGTAATAAATACAAAACCTCTATTTTAAATTTCTTATATTGACATCATATAACTTCTAAATCCTTCATGAAGCTAGTACTTTAGTATCTCATTGTGAAATTCTCAGGAATTGAGCATAAAAATTTTACAAAGAAAAGGCTCTTAAAAACTCATCAAAGGGGATTAAAATGTTAAAATTGTTTTCGTTCGAAGAAGGCAGCAATGTCCTTAATTTTTTTTCCAGTTTCTAATCCATGAGGAGGAGGGCGGAGACTTGTAGTCCAATGACCCTTCGTGGGTACTTCAACAGTAGTGACTGTTGTTGTGACTGATATGACTTCTGTAGGGCGAGTGCCTACAGCGCTTCCTTTGATATTGAGTCGTGAGCTAGAGCCAAGGGGTGGATGGTGGTGAGAATCAAGAGTCTTTGAGGTACTACTCGATGAGCAGCTCTTTGTCCCTTCACTCGTTAACCGACTTGTTCCAATTTGGCTAATGCTCCTCTGGGTTCTTTTCTCAGGTAACGATAGTGTTGAAGAAACTGGTTCTTCTCCTTCTGATTTGAAAGTTTTGAATTGATTTTGAGAGAGGTGGTGAGATACGTCTTCAGAGAGAGCTCTCTTACGAGGCGACTCTACCAATGGACATCCAGTTAATCCACTAGGTACAGTGAAGACGCTGTCCACTGAGGATGAGCTCTCTCTCTCCGTTCCCACAGCCTCAGTGCTAGTTGTAGATAAGGATTTGAAAGAGGATAGACTAGGGAAGGACTCTGACTCACTTCCACCAACTCCAGAATATTTCTCTCGAAGGAAGAGACGACGGTTGTTTTTATATTTCTCTATTCTTTCTCTCGTATGTGGGTCGTTGTTATCCACAATTGTATTTGCAACTTCAAATACTTGGAGCATTTTATCAGGAACTGCTGAAAATAATTTAAAAAAAAAAGTTTCACTAATACGTCAAAGCTTATGAAGTACACTGTCACGTGGTGTGGACCTTGCGAAGGTCCACTATAGTAGAAATTGGTCCAAGGTCACATTGGACCAGTTTCTATTACAATTTGTCCCAAAACAAGCTCTGGAAATCCAACAGACATGACCAATGAGGATGAAAAGTTTTTTTAATTGGTCAATCCCATGGACTTGCGTACATATTTTTATTCAAATCCTCTAAATTTATATGTGTTGGCTTATCAGAACTAATTTTTGCCAATTAAAAACGTAGCGACTAGTGCTTGAGTTTAGAGACATACTAGGGGTCTACCAATAGCTTGCGTGGATTTGCATGAGATTGTGTAAAGTTCCTCTATTACGTGAAATTGTGTGTTTGTGTAAAAACGGAGAGAGATTTTAGGAAATTGTATCCTCTCTCATTGGTTAGAGTCACTAAGCCCATCCCACTTGATTGAAATTGTGTAAAAGAGGAACCTTACACAATCTCACGAAAATCCACGCAAGCTATTAGTAGACTCCTACTGTATTACCTCTTAGCCATTGCCTCACGCGAACAGTAAAGATTATTTAAGATTATATGATCCACAATTAGCCTAAGATCTTTTAGAATTAGGTTGAGGTTGAGTGAGGTTATTCAGAAAATGTTTCCTATAGGAATATACACCGTGTCCTATGATTAATAATTCTTATTAAAATTTGAATTGATCCAATAAAATTCAAGAAAAATTTAAATACTCAATTCCAATTGGGTGAATGTGAAATTTTTAAATTTCCTTCATCACTACTACGACTTGCAGCATTACATTGAGGAAATAAAAAAATATCTATATAAATACGGAAGTTTTTAATTTTACTCACTTATACTTCGTTTGTCAGAGTAGTCGAGTCTACCTGACTCATTTTCCTTGGTAGATTCATTTCGTAACTCCGGGAAAGTGTCAGACCTTGTCATTGTCAAACTAGACTCTTTAGTAGAATTTTCTTCAGATGATGAATTGAGAGATTGGCTCATGAGTATATCTCCCATAGAGAAACGATGATGTTGATGACGACTGTTGTTTCGATCACGTAGACATGAACTCACTTCTGTGCTCTCACTTGTAGATTTAAAACTGAGTTTTGAGAGTCCACCAGAACCAATGGAATTGGAGTTGGTGGTAGGGACACTCGTATCGTTATTATTATTATTATTATTATTATTATTAACTCCGCATGCCCGTGTGGGTGACTGAGCAGGAGAAATTGACTCTTGACTCGTCGTCCCTTCAAATTTTGTGAGGAGTTCCTTTACACTTTGTTTCCGATGACTGAGTCTCTTTGCATCCACTTGCTTCCATGAACCTTTGTTATCTTCAGACTTTCCCATATTGAGTGAAGGTTCAGAGAGACGTTTAGACAAGAGACTCTTCTGTTCCTCATGAACCATAGCTGATGAAGTTCTTGATATTTTCCTATTCTTATTTCTTTCCTTTTCTAACGAATTCAATTCCAGCGACGAGTCTTTATTCCCAATTCCAATTTCACCAGGCCTCTGAAGAGTTAGAGAAAAATCTTCATCTGTCAAAGGTGCACTGTTACATCGACTCACTAATTTCTTCCGATTGTATTCATTTTTGTAATCTTGACTCATTTTCTTTACTTCCTCACTCATGTATTCTGTGTCAATATCCATGGATTGGAAAGCATAGAGTGGATTATCGACGACAAGTGGACTGTCAATGTGTCGTATCTCTTCACTCTCCTCCGTTAGAGAAGATGTAGGTACAGAGTCATCTTCTGGTGAGTCAGGTGGGATTGAATCCTTGATTTCTAACCATGTGATATTTACAGATTCACCAATAGACTCTTCTTCTCCCCATATATTACTCCTCGATATATTCTGATTACAATGTTCTCTTGAATTTGTACCTTCTATCTCCACTTCTGTAGAACTTTCACCTACTTCCCATTTATCTCTCACTTGGATTATCTCTCTGTGGTAAAAATTTTTTATATCAAGTTCATTGTTAACAGTTCGACTGTTAAAATTGACACTTCCGCTCACATAAGTCGTAAATTCATCCACAGGTTGTTCAGTAAAACTGTTAGAATGCCTCTGATGTAAATCAACGTCTTCAAAACTTTGTTTTGTTTCGCTAGACGTTGCTGGTAGATCCTCATATATGTTGGACAGAGAGAAATTGTCGATACTACTAGAAGCTTGAGAATCAGGAAATAATTTCCCCTGAATGAATTCCCTTAGACACTCCAAATTCTCATAATGTTGCACATGCATCTCTTCATGCCGATTTTCTCCCAACTCAGAATCACTAGTCAGAGGAGTAGGGGAATGATAGTTATTTCCATGCTCTCCATCAGCCTCATTTTTTGAAACACTAGAAAATATTTGAGTTATTGGAGTTTGTGTTGATAGAATAATGTCATCATATTTGTGATTTCGAGGAATTGGTATTAAATTTTCGTACTGTGGTTGGAGGGATTCGTCATTAGTGTTTAGTTTAGTAGATATTCGTGATGGACATACAAGTAGTACAGAATGTGACTTGTCCGTTCCTGCACTGGACATTTCAACAGTACAGGGTTCATCATCAGATGAGGAGCTGGGTTCAGGTGGGGTCGAGATCTCATTGACAAGTGGGGAATATAAAATATTGGTAACTCCATACGGTTCTCCTCTGGGTGTTGTATCCGTTGAACTTTCGTCAATACTCGAGTTCCGATCGATCTCATACTCCGCCGACTGAGTAATCTCTTCTTTCTCCGTTCCATTGAAAGTGGGATACTGATAGACATCTAATTCTGAAATAATATGTTTGTGAACCATTAATACTCTGTCTACTGGTTGACTGAGGCTAAAGAGGAAATGACCCTCATCCACTGTAGATACTCCTACGTCGTTTACTGCTGTAAGGGAAGTCTGGACTTGACAGTCTCGGAGCTTGCTGAGTCGAGGTTTCGGCTTGGGTCGGAGAACTGGAGAATTAGGGATGGAATGAGTAAATCTCTCTATATGTACTTGTACTGATTGAATTTCTCTAGGAGAGTCGTCAGTGGTAGAGGAAATTCCACCCAGTGTGATTGGGAGATGAGAGGGACGGAGTGAGGGGAGGGGAAGAGGTATAAACAGACTGCTAAAACTCGATCGATTCTTCGTGGCTACTGATGAGCTTGACTCAGAGTCTCCATAGATCCCAGAAGATCTTTCTTTCTCTGGACTCTCGTCTTCTGGACTACTAATCTCCAGTGACAACCGTGAATTACGAACAGAAGACTCTTCTTCTAAAATTTCTTTTGGGATTACTCCAAGTCTCTTCATACTCTTCTCAAAGTAGGAGTCATGGGAAATGGACCTGAAGAATACCAGACAAAACAATCCAGCATATTGACAATAATCCAATAATAATTTTTACAATAAGAAATAATGTCAAAATCCTCATAAATATTGATTAGTAAGTGGTCACTACTTGTTATGTAAGTTAGTACCTGTTGTGTGTTTTTGTATTGTCTAAATATTGCTGCTGATGGTTAGTTGACCCTGTCAATGACTCTCCAACAGTATGAAAAGTTAAACTGTATGCATCAGAGACAGGAGAGGCTGGACTAGATGTCGAGTGTTGTCTTTCCTCGGCCTCTTCCGNAAAGTTAAACTGTATGCATCAGAGACAGGAGAGGCTGGACTAGATGTCGAGTGTTGTCTTTCCTCGGCCTCTTCCGATTCGTCCACTTCTAGTGTATTCTCCAAAGTACCACACCCATAGCCTCCTGTAGGAGTATCATAAGGTGATGATGTTAGTGACTCTTCACTCCGCACAGGGCGAAGTTTATTTCCAAACCCAGGCACCGTCCCATCCTTTAAATTCATTGCCGTGTTCATCTGTGAAAAAGAAATTTTTTGTTTTTTCCATGGCTTTTCAATTCTCGCTTTCTCAATTTCCTTACCACTACCCGTATATCAGAAGCCGTAGTTTTCCGTTGACCCTTGGAGAAACTTCGATTCCTACTAAAAAAGTTTTTCCAACCACCCGGAGCACCCATAGGCCCTTTGGACTTGAGACCAGTTCTTCGTTTCGACGTGTCGATCACAGTATGATAAATAGGTGGAAGAGAGGAAGGTCCACCGCCAACTTCTATGTAACTCCGATCCCTTCCTAACTTCTCTTTTGCTGCTTCCAATGACATCAACTTCATACATGATGAAGATGACAAAAGGAGAGATTCTGGTCTCCCATTCGTCGACTCAACAGTATTTTCAGATGATGGAACTGGGGACTTATCCTTTCCAAAAAATCTCTCGGCATACCTTATCACGAACTCCGTAACAATGACATGGTTAGAGACACCCTGGTGATTTATAATTTTTTCATTGTCAATTAAGTAAATTAGTCCCGCTTCCATCCCTCTTACCTTAAACTCAGCTGCACTGCCACCCTCCAGATCCCTACATCGTATCAAATTTGGTGCCCAGACAATTGCCATGTTCTGAGCTGTCATGCCAGTATGATCTGAATAGATGGTCATCTTGCTCAAATGAAGCATCAAATACTCCAACGTCCTACAATTTATTATTTTAATTCCACATTAGCAGAATGTTGATTATATTTAGCACAAAACTCTACTTTACCTGTAGTGTGGTGGTGGTAGTTCTTTGATGACTTCCTTGATCTTATCAAATCGTTCTCTGTTTGAGGGTGGACTGATGGCAAGAACAAATTTTTCATACAACTGGTATGTACAGAGTGGATTGGGTAATTCTCTGAAATATTGTTTTAGAACAGACGAAACGGCATGGACGTCTTGTCGGATACCTTCATCTTCAACTAAATTCGGCACCTCGTCTGCATCAAAGAGTCGCCTGAAAGAAAAATTTATACAAAAAAATGTGACAAATTTCTTCTAAAAATTCTATTTTTCAACTGCGTTGATTATATTCATTACTCTCAGTTCACTACCTAAAAGTTTAAAACCACTTACCTCAATCGTTGAGTATTTCGTAGAGAACCAGAAACTCGGTATATCCCATCCGAAATTCCATATAATTCAATAAACTGTGCACAAGTCTTAAGAATTATTGGAACTATACAATAGAAGGAAAAATATGCATAAAAATGTTAATATTGATAACGCGTAAAGGTATTTAAATGCAAATATTACTTTCTGTTCCTGTGTTAAGAAGATGTTCTGCCAAGTCACAGTTGAACACACGTTCTCGAAGAATACCTTTTTGTTGAAGAACACGCTTCTCCGGCCGAGACATCATGGACCTGTTTATTTTTAAAATTTATAACTAATTTTGAAATTTTCTTTTTCTTAAAATCTCATTCGTTATGGTTTACCTGAAAAAGGATATGATTTTTCCATGTTTCCGAAGCACCGGTTTGTCTGGAATTGGGGATGATGTGGTAGAAGTTACAGAAAGCTTTGTCAATTTTCTTGTCGTTTGCACTGAAGTGAGACCGCTTTGAAACTTTCCCTTTTCACCAATTATCTACAAAAAGTGAATTTTAGATTAAGTAGTGTGAAAACCCCCAAGCAGACTTACCTCAACAAATTCCCTCGGAAAGAATCCAACTTCAAAATTAATTCCCATTTCATGCGACTCACGAGTTAGTTTCCCACGGAGCCAAATACTCTCCTCTGGTGGTGGCATGTCAATGACTGAGATCATTTCTCCCACCTTTAAGATAAATTAAAACCCATCAAAAGAATAATTAGTATGACAAATATTATCTATGGTGTATTCTTACTCGAAATGATAGTTCATCCTGTGCTTGAGCTGTATATGTCCTAGTAGCAAGAGCAGCGGCTACAGCCGGTGTATTTAGAGCTGCATCGTCTGAAGATATGATATGCCGCCCTCGATTGTCAATCTGTGACATCAAAAATATATTTTTATCATTCACAGTTCGAAAAATAAACTCACTAATTGAGTACCGAAAACTCTTTTGCAAATAATATATTGTTTCCGTTTGGTATCATGTTCACGCCTGATGTAGGTCGTAGGTAAGTCACATGTCAAAAGTTAGTCTTTGATTATATTTTACAACAGGATAAACGATAAAAGACAAAATAATAAATTACCTCTAACCAACTAAGCACACTGCCACAAGTGATTTGATTGGTTGGAAGACTTGTAAGACGTTCTAAATATTGGTGTATGACATGACTGGATTCATTCTAAAAAAAAAAGTTTCAAAAAATGATGTTTTAATTTCAATTCAAAGAAACTGTAAAGACTAAAAAAA
>NIPM01002324.1:0-26548 GCA_002738285.1 Holacanthella duospinosa | reverse complement strand
AGGCAGTAGAACAAACTCCTAAATTGTCGATAGAAGGCAAAAAAATTTCTTTCAGAAACTTCCGGTTTGAAAATGCCTGCGGCAAACTTCTATCCAAACTAGTAGGCAATTCTTCGGTTTTGAAATTTAATTTTTAAATTTTCAAAAAAAAACTTTTTTAATATTGTAGTTTAGTATGATATAAGAGCTGGTAGTAGCTAATAATTATAAAAATTAACTTAATTATAAAATTAAAAAGTAACGTCAGTTTCGCAAGCATCTGGGACAACTCAAATTTTATAAACTTTTGAGCCAATTTATGAACAAATACTGCCTAATAATATCCTAACAACTGTGCTTGCACTCATAAAATGGGATTTCTACTAAAATAAAAATAATTATGTACCAGTCTTTACTTTGGCGATCTGTCGAATTTAATTAATGGGAGTTTAACACGGACAAATTGGCACAGCGTACAATTCATCAAAACTTGGATGATCAATTAGAAAATTTGTAAGGATATGCATAAACTCTTTAACAACAGGCATTTTTGGTGCTTTTTGAAACTATTTGAAAATATAATTTAAAAAAATTAATTAATTTATGTTAAATATTTTTGTCATATTATGTATAATGGTTGTCTGATCCATCACTTATCTGTAATTAGACACATGGCATACAAAAATCATTACTCATGCTATATTGTACAGAATTCGTTAGATATAACTCTTGTCTAAAGATGAAGTCAGTTTAGTCAACCTTTATGTCGAAACCAGTATGTACATTCAATTATATAACAATAAGACTGGAACCGAAGAAAGGGTCAAGATTATAAAGATTTGATTATTGAGAATGAATTATACAATAATCACTGAGGATTATCGCACTTAAAAGACAACTTTAGAAACTCGCATATCTTGAGTTTGTTTTAGGCTAATTTTTTGAAATTTAAAACATGAGTTTAGCGTCTCATGACAACTATCTAAAAATTTTTAAACTCGATACCGTTAAAATGCATGAGAAATTCCCTTCTGAAGTAGAAATTACCTGTGAGATGGTTTTCCTGAGAAGAATTCTCAGAAAGGACCATTGTGGAGTACTTTATTGTGGAGTTCTAACCAAGTTAAAGCTTGCCAAATGCAAAATTCCGACAGCTGGAGTTCTTCACATAGTCAGCTGGATATGAATCTGATTCAATCAGAAAGCAGTTTACATATTCTTCAATAAATAAACTTTAATTATGAAAAGTATGGTCAAAGTCAGTTATTCGTCAAATTGACAAGATATTAAAAATAGAGAACCTTCTAAGTTAAAATGATATATGGGTAAACAATAATAAATTGCTCAGTACATCTTGCCGAAGGCTAGACACCAAGATTTGGTTGGAAAGCTCAACAGGAATGTTTTGTTTTACGCATTGAAGCTACCCGTTACAGAAAATTAAGGGAGTAACAGCAGAAAACTATATACAAGGGTTATCTAGATGGTCGAAGGTAAGAATTTATAATGATACTCGACAGAGAAACGTTTTTGCTAAAAACTTGCAAAGACTCCAGGAAGCTAATACTAGAAACTTGAAAAATTAGATTCCAAAAATTTATTTTTAAAACTCGAAAAGTTTCGAGCAAAGGTTCTGGTTGTTGGTGCAATGACGGCTCGTGGCGTCGTTCCGGTTATCAAAATCCTACCAAAAGTTAATATTTGGTATACATCCATGTGGTATTTCATCCATCAATCCGAAGTCAGAAATGGCAAGAAAAAACCACTATCATTTGAAGTGTTCGGCGTCGGTCTGTTGAATCAACCATCACCGAAGATTAAAAATTTTTTTTTGAACTTAAGTGTCTAAGAAATATATTTTTTATCTTATTGAGATAAGATGAAATGTACTGGATAAATTTTATTGAAAAAAGTAAACGGAACGCCGCGACTGCAGGTCATTTCCTGTTTTGTTTTTAAATTCTATTCATAACTTTGTGAAAAATGGGCGCAAAAATTTGCGATCCTTAGCATAGCTTTGTGAAACAAATTCCCTAGCTAATCATCTATAAAACTTTTTAGAAAAAATTAAAAAAAAAAAATTTTTTTTCAAAATTTTCAAATTCGTTATTTTGCTTTGAAAATTAACTGGATATACGCATCATAAAAATGTAGTTTTGGTAGTTATCGATAATATTAGAAAAATTTTTTTATTAAAAAAAAATTATTTTGACATGGTAGTGCAAAATTTTTGAATTTTTCAAAAAATCTTGATAATGAGTTCGGCCACATCTTTGCAAACGTTAAAATTGAAGTCATGTTTTGATATAATGAGCGTTGTGAATCAAAACCTACTTTGTACGTATTAAACTCCCATTAGCCAAATTCGGAATGTTGCGGCAAAAGGGCAAAATAAAGTCTCATACTATGTATATTTTTGTAAAATAAATTATATCATTACTTTTGTAAATTGTGTATAAAAATAAAAATATATCTACACGTTCAAGACCTTACGTTTTTCTATTACAAATGTTGCTTCCGACCCAAATGGCTTGCCACCTGAAACAATTTTCTTTTAATTTGTAACTACAGCTTCAAAACATACTCTTAAATATTATCGCTTGTGTTACCTTTGGAAATATCAATATTCAATTGGTTTGCAATTTTGGAACTTTTAAGGGAATCACGAGTACCAATTCCTTTATGTAGTGCTGACGCCATTTTAGGTGGGTCTACATATACTACCGTCATCTTTGAACCAATGAAATCTCCACCTGTATATTTAAAAATATCTGTTCAATTATATGTAGTTCCTAGAAATAAAAATTGATTACTAGTTCTATTACCTAAGGCTATATTTTTTTGATTTCCCACTGATTGTATGTTTTGTACAAGTGGATTTGCAAATACAGACAGAAACATACCGACTATTAGTAAAAAGACTAACACGATCGGTTGATAGAATAACATTTTTTTCAAAAATACTTGTTCTAGATTTGGTAAATTTCTACTGATATTTGAAACAAAAAATTCAAAATTATTGAAAGGTTTAATTGAAAGTAATTTTATTTATTCTTTTCACTCTCCCTCCTTACACTAATAAGTGTAATTATCATTAACCATAGAAATGAAGGATATCAGTTTGAAAGATGACGAAAATTTAATTTTCGTAGAAACTATAGCAATTACACCATTACTAATGAATTCATAAAGACGTGTAACACATGTTTATAGTTTATACATTTTAACTGATGCTATGTCAATCCCATTCGCCGTGAAGCATCACCTAAATATCTCTTTAGTAATTCTTCCCGCTATTCTTTCCCTTCTTCATAGAACATCTCGCGATAGATTTACATCATAAAAACACAATGGATTGGGATTAAATTGATATAAAAATGAGCATCAATTATTAATTTTTAAATTTCAGTCCAAATTTCTAACAATAAAATAAAATATTTTCTCTTCATTTGGATGTTGTTTGTTGATACATGTAGCAATTAGGTGCATAAAACATTGCTAACATAAATAACATTGTTGGAGGTATTAGTTATATTACCATCAGCAAACTATTTTTAACCTAAATAATTTTCTTGAAATAAATGCCTTCATATATATGTATAGTAATCTTAGTAGAAAGCGAAATTTTTCTAGGTATCAAATTTGTATGGTGTAGTTAGCAACGGTTGGAAAACTGGTACATGTACTACATGTTATTGGAACAAATACAAAAAATTTTGTAGTGAATGACAATAAATCTAACCACTGGTTACTCGTATGACTTCATTTTTTTTTCAGAATTAAGGATTTGACAACTGCATGAAACCAGTGGGTGGCAGGTTGCATAGGATGGTGATGCATGAGTAATTGTTGCACTTCGTTATTTCAATACAAATCCAACATTTTAAAAATTTTACTAAGCAGCCTCGTGGCTTGTGCTATTGCAAGCTTCAGCATAGCAAGAACGGAGATACGATGAAAGCAGAGAAGATCTGATGCTGTCTTCAATTACTGTGTATGCTTTAATTTTTCGTCGTTGTTCAATTTTTGTTGGTTGATTCATATAGTTAATGTGACAGGTAGCGAATACCTGCATCGTACAATAAAATAAATTTGTAATCGATTTCATACGAAAATTAGGTATAGCGAGTTCGTATGATTACATTTGGACTAGATTAGAGGATGGTCAACGATGTCGGGGGGAATTGACGCAAGGGGGAAATGACGCGCTGCGAGAGAAATTACTGCTAGAAAATGACGGTGTAAAACTAATTAGAGTTAATTGTAGTATGGCAATTTTGGTTTCTAAGAACAAGATTCAATATTGAGTTGTAATGATGAAAGTCGCTATATAAATAACCATAGCAAGCCAACAAAATTGAATCAATCATAGAAAATATTGTCCAGTTAGTTACATAATTCAACATGAGAGTATTTCTAACTTTATCGTTACTAATTTGTACATTGGCTAACCTTAGCCAAATTGTCAAAAGTGCTGGCAAGGGTGATCAAACAGCGGTGCATTTTACAACACCGAATGGGCACCAAATTGGTTTTAAAATTAGTGCGTATCTCTCATATTTAACAAACTATTTTATGGTAACCCAAACTTTTAATTATATATTTACTATAAATTTTTTAAACTTTAATTTTAGAAAAGCGAGACCTTACGGTTGTAAATGATGAATTGCCGGGAAGCGTGACGAACATTGGGGATGTAAACACAGGTGAATTCAATTAATTTATGTTATCTGTTATATGTCCAAAAAAAGTTCTAAAGTGTGAAAATTAACAATTCATTCTAGCAACTGGCAGTGGTCTTTCTCTAAAAGGTTTGAAAAGACAAAATTTCCCAAATTTTTGTATGACATTTTAATTAAAAAAAAAATGCAGCAAATTTTGCCAACTCTGTCGATTACTGTATAAAAAATTTACAAATTATTTTTTTAATTATTCAGAAAATTCATGGTTTTTGGAAAATCGTTAGATTAGAATGTTTATACATAATCAAAAAATTTCAAAGTTTAAGTTATAGAATTCAACATATCACTTTCAATTCGAAATTTCCAACATTAGAACAAGTTTTTATACAAATTACGTATATGCAGAAATGAAAGTCAACCAATATGTAAAAATTTCAGGATCATCTGGAATGGTAGTACACAATGGGAAAGTAAATTCACAACTTAATTATTCATTTGATAATCGTAAACGCCGCTTCATTGATCAACATATCGGAACTGTTATAAAGCAGACTAATATTAGCAAACGGAATCTCCCACCAAAGTACAACGGTACAACAATTGTACAAGACAAGTCAAAACCATCCAATCAAACTGAAGGAGTGCATAAATCGAAACGATTTATAGGAAAAATTGGTACTGTTGGAAAACAAATTAATGTTGACATGGGTAAGTGTACCTCAAATTTTCAAATTAAAGAAAATGCTAACAAGTGTTTTGAAACCATAAATTTTGTTAATTTTAAGATGAACGAAGGTAACGTACTTTCAGTGTCTGCAATGGCTACAACCATACAGAAGTTTGAATCGGCAACGGACAACCAAATAATTCACTACCTTGATGCATTTGCTAACATTAAATTTATAAATTTTTATGTCAGCAATGAATAAAATTATAAATTGGTATTTAAACGAGTGTATAAATTCATTTTGAGATATATATTTTTCTTCTAACTTTGGTGGATATATACATGAGAGAGAAGGAATTTTCTTATTCAATTATAAAAGGGACTTGTGTCACGGTTGAAAAAAAATATTGTATATGATGAAGCTCTACCAATTAAAATTTATAAGTTTTGAGTTGTAATTGGATTTTTATAGCTTTAAATTTTCTATAGCTTGTTGCAAAGGACAGAATATATTGTTATTTAAGAAAGTTCACAAGTGACAAACATCTTATAGAAACAAAGGCAGGAAGCCGCTAGTTGTTGAAAAGAACTGGGAGGCACAAGTTGTGATGAGGGCAGGAAGACATTAGATGTTGTGGAGGGTAGGAAGTCACTAACTGCTAAGGAGAGAAGGAATTCATTTAACAGCGAAAGTCAGGAATTCATTTAGTTAAAGAAACAGTCATTTGACTTCGCTTTTTTAGTTTGGTGCATTTTTAAGCTGACATGGTTTTGTTAAACCTAAACAGTCGCGACTGTTTCAACTTTTTGTTTTGTTCTTGTTTGTTATATAAGGGAATGCATTAAATATTAAGCCATGAAACTATTAAAATTGTCTATTTGCCTTACTTTTTTTGCTGGTTGCTGTTTCAATTTATTTCTTTTTCAACTTTTTAATTAAAACGAAGTTATATCCTATACATATAATGATACAGACAAGCAGTAAAATTAACATAATCTAGAGCAGATAGTTCTTCGTTACAATTTATTACTCCAATCCAATCAATCTCTCAATTGTACAGTGTTTTCAATCGAGAGTATATTGACAAACAATCACTCTTCATCTCATCACCAATGTTGCCCAGTTAACAACCTGTTTAATAGTTTTAGTCTACTCAGAAATGGTTAAGGTGATAATTTAAACTACACGCATGTTAAGCTAGAAGTATCTTGCGAAAGATGACAAAAATTGAACCCGATTACAATTTCATGATAGGTTAATGAAATTTTTCAACAAACTCTCACCCGAATAACAGGCACATACAAAACTTCTGCTCGAATATTTCATCAAACCTTGAGGAAAACTACTGCTTTAAAATATAGTCGGTAGAAGTAATTGTACAATTATTTTCATTATAGTAGGAGCTGTTCCCGTTAAATGTAAAGGTTAGGTGTAGTTGTATAAGAATAACAAGGTATGACACCACACATCCAATAATCTGAAATTAAGTAAAACAAGAGCTAATTCATGAATACGGATAGTTTTCAATCAATCAATAGATCAATGATTTTTCAATGATTATATATCCATTTAGAGAGATTTTGCTCGGATTTTGATGAATTACATCTATAATCTTTTTGATTTCTAATTTCCCTAAAACGTCAATTGTTTTAGGATTTAGCTCAAGTAGAATATCAGCAATTTTCTTCTCCTGTAATTAGGAACAATGAGTGAATGAAATCCATGACGGAGAATCTAATTTAGATTAATAAAATTTTGAATTACCTCATCAACTACATTCTCTATGATTTTACAGGATAAACGGTAAAAATAAATAATAGCTACAACACCAGAGAACAGAAAATTTCTAGTATAATTAGAATAACCACCCATAAATGATCGAATTGAAACAAACAATAGTTCAGTAAACAGCATATCTAATGATTGAATGTAAAAACACAAAAATTTGTTTTGGAGCTTGAGTAATCCCTGTCAATTTAACGTTGTTCCTTATAAGCAGTAGAATTTGTGTCCATTGAATAACAATTTCGTTATCCAATTTGCCCATGTTCTTAATTTGACACTTAATTCCATTAGCCAAATTTAAAAAAGCTTCAGCTGAGGTTATATACATAGTAATACATGGAATATCTTCAAATGTTGTAACTAGAACGATAAATTTAGCTACCGTACGTAATAACCTACGTATCCAAATTGAAATATTAGAGTTGTCAATGAGCTTAGGATTTAGTAATAAGAATTCCATAAAAAGTAAAAGAATTATGCCGATTGCTGAAGTCATAGAGAGAAAAGCAAAAACACGATACTTCCGTTCTATATAGGATGAATAAGTGTAGTTTGCTGTGAAAACTTCATGAAAACGCCGCCCGAAATGGCACCAGCTTTGGCCAAGAATGGCAAGATTTGATGAAACAATCCAAGTAGCCAGGATGTCCCAAAAATGGAAAATTGAATGCAATATGCTCATACTCAGAAGGATCCAATCTTCGATTGTATTTGTATATCTATAGTAATTTGATTAACAATCATCAAAATTATTTGTTTTTAGATAAATATATTTAAGATTTATCCAATGGTGCTAAAAAGCACCGCAAAAGGGGATATAATTTTTCATAAATAATATGAATAATCTACGAATTGTTGAATTTAGATTGATAAATAAATTTAAGCCGGTCAACAGCATATCTAATCCTAAGATTTACCTAATCGTTCAACGTGGCTTCAATTTTCGTTACTCAGCGGATTGGACAAAGATTGAGGCAATGTTTTTTATTGTAGTGTTAATTACTATTTTTGAAATTATATGGAGTAAATATGATTGGTTGACTATGAAATTGTGGGAGGTGAGTTCCAGCCTTCCCGGACAGTTGCACTGCAATTTGACATTTTATCCAGATCATGTCCCCGAAATTCGAAATTTCCTCCAATTCGTCGTAAATTCCTGCTAATGATGATGTGTTTATATAAAGAGGATATTCTGTCTCATGTCTAAACGCAGTCAACCCCTGGATAACCAAAATCGGGCAATCCTGTTAAAAGTTATCAAGATTCAAATAGCGTGACCACATTCAAGCTAAATATCTGCCGCATAAGAATTAATTAAGGGTTTTTATTTTTACTTGTTTATAAACAAGAACAAAAAAGTGTTTTGAATGAAATGGTAACTGAAGGTGAGCAATGGCAGTAGAGTATTTCAACTACAACCATGGGTTCAACAACTCATATCATTCCTACATTTCACAAACTTCAAACATTATAATTAACTTTGCAATTTAAAAAATTCCAACTTTACGTTAAAATTAAGTTATGAAAACTTTTTTCACACTAGGCTAGTGACAAAGGCGATTCTGCTAAAATAAATATGAGCCAACTATATAAAATTGGAGTTGCGCACATAGAACTTTGGGCACATTTGAACTTTAACACAATGGCAATTGATAGGAGATATATGAAAGGGTCACAAAATTAATAAAAAATAATTTCTTACGTTATTCTCATTTGAAAAGTAGGGTTGGAGTCTGAGAGCGGAATGAGAAAATAATGAAATGAGAAATGAAAGTCTGGATGGTTTTCTCAAGCGCACTTCGTTCCTAGCACATTCTTATGAGAATGAAGTGGTAGCGTGAAAGGAAACTCTGGATAGGTAAAAATAGATTATAATGAGAAGGGAATGAACAGGTAATGAGAAAACCTCTTACTCTAGATGCAGCTTTAGGCTCAACTCCAACTTTGTCTTGAATAAAGGAAAAAATTGTTGAACTTGGAACTTTTTGAAGAGAAGCAGTGCAAATACTGTGGAGATCAACTTTCTTTCTTTCATGCTATTTGGAAATACACTGGCGCATCTCATATTGGATTGAACTACTTCCAAGGAATCCCCAAGGACCCAGTCCAACTTATCCAGGATGTCAACGAAACCGCAACAGATTCAATTTTCACAATTTATTTATCAGTTTTAATTTCAAAAAATTTACAATTTTTGAACTAGTTTTTAACACCTTTAATAATTTTATTTAATTCTAACTTCACATGCGTGTAATTTCTTTTAGGCCAAAATCAAATAACTAATTCATTTTTGATACGTTATTGAGTATGGTATAGCTATAGGGTTTGTTTTATATCAATTTTTTAAGTTTGAGTTTTCGAATGGTTTATTTTGAACTAAGTTTAGATTTAATTGTTAGGTTTTTAACTAGATTTAGTACCAATATTAAGTTTGTTTAGATTTAGGTATATAAGTTGCTGCTTGCTAGTACCATTGGATTCATCTACTGGAGAAATCAAGAGAATCAAAATTTCACTCACCCCCTTCCAAATAAACTATATGGCCCGTTTTTGTAGTAGATGATACATACTTAGATCCTAAAGACACCAACAACTATAGTGTAAAAGTTAATTCTTGACCTCCATGTAAAGGATATAGATTCGTCAGATTTGTTTATAACCAATGGGAGATTCCCAATTAGTCGTAAAATAGAGAAAAACGGATACCATTGTTTGAAAATAAGCGCCTTTCGCTCACTACCTACACACTTCTTTTCTTGACCTTGACTAGGCAAGTTTAACACTTTATATTTATTTGTTCCAGCTTCACTTTCATCCAAAGAAACTGTTTTCCGTAAACTTGTCATTGATGTTTGAATATTGATGTATTCACAGTAATGACATTCGCAATTTTGTTGATGTCTCCGATTCACGTTTTTTATCATAGTTGACTCTTCCTGGATCATGGAAAGAGCAAATGAAACAAAAGTTGTGCCAAAAACTTCTAATTTGCCAACATCAACTTTTCTTCTCTGTAACCACTACCGAGACTTATACTGTTTCAATTTCTTGAAATAGTCACAAAGTGTGAGTAGATGAAGATGATATACTATAATTTTAACATCTGTCATTAATTGAAAGTTTTTTTTTGCGATTAAGTGGGCAAATCAAATCATTACTATCTCGCTGAACCGACTGTATTGGCCTAATAGGCGTTTCTCGGTGGTGAACAATAGCCCAATAAAGATAAAATAATATAACAAATTTGATTATCTTCAAATTGTCACAAATTTATGAAAGTTCAGCCAAAGGTTTCATATGTTCTAATTTTATTGATATAAAAGGAGCATTTTTACGAAGATGAGTCAACATTCTAAAAGTGTCAATAAAAACTCAAATGAGGATAGTCATGTGTCGAATGCTAAACTCAAATTTTATTGAAATAGATTAAAAAAAGTAACTTCCAGCTTCATAGGTTTAATCTCATGAATAGTCCACATGTATACGTCAAACCTAGAATAGATACTGCGCATAAAACGTCCATTGCTCACTTGGGATGTGTACTGTGCATTTGCGCATCCGCTACGCACATAATTTGCACCCACAAACCGTACTGTTCATATAAAACTTGCACCCGGCATAAAAACGTCCATTCCACACATGTAAAACCACACTGCAAATGAAAACGTGCGCTGCGCAATATAAAACGCACGTACATTGCGTACTCCGCACACACAAGTCCAATGTGCATGAAATGTTCACTGCACACGTATAATTATTAATGTGCATCTTTTGCCTACACATAATGCGCATTGCGCATCTAAACGACCATGGTGCACTTGCAACATTTATTGCACATGTCAACGTCCACTGCGCGCATATAATTCGCACTCAGAAGGCTTGGTGGATGGGATATCGAGTAATGGAAACTCCTTTTCTATCCTTCCACTAGTTCTCGAAATATTCTAATATTTACTTAAGTTGTAAACTTAAATAAAGCAAAATTCGAGTTGGTACATATGTCTTATCTTCGAACTTCTAGGTTTCTAGCGGATGGGCTACCTATTAGTAAAATCCCATCACAATCCGTCATGTGGGCGACCCACCAATGGCGGGATGGAAAACGGACGAGAAGGTTCATACTGTGTTTGCAACAAAAATGAATCAACATAATCGTCAAGTTCCAGAAGCCTTATTATTAGACCTAGGGTTTAAAAATACGAGAAAATTTCGCTTTATGTACCTAAAAACTTGTTTAAAATGTCCAAAAAGGTACCAAAAACAAGATAAAAAGTTTAGATAAATGTTTGAGTTTTCAAAGCGTATACCAGATATGCATGAATTATTTAATTAAAACTCTTTCAAGAGCTAAAAACTTGTAGTGGACGAAAAGAAGAAACTTTACCCAAAACAGGATAATTCGAAGTGAGTTAACAGAATCATTTTCCCAACTATTCTTTTTGTTGAAACAATATTCTACAATTACGACTGTCCATACTGCCGACATACATAACCACAAAGGAGGTATATGACTTAAAACAGCTTGGGGTGTTGAGTATAGAGATATATTGCAAACTCATATTATAAATTAAAGCTTGTCACATGATTCAGTTTTTGTCAGTATCGATTGTTTGTCCCGTAGAATTGTGATTATAACTATAGACTGATGAATTAACGAATATTGAGGTTTGAGGTATTCCATTTAATATTTTTGTAACTGATGCAGGCATTCCTAAAATTTCTTTAATTTTCAGGTCCACAACTAATCCTCGTGTGGATCTAGTCCACTTAACACTGTAGCAAACGGTATCCCTTCACTTATTTAAGTCTTGATTTTGCAATGTAACATAGAGTAGAAAGTACAGGACGATGTTCGTAGCCCCTTCCGTCTCAAAGTTGCTGATGTAACTTAACCTAGTGGTGCGGTTTCGCTACAATACACATTCCTAAGAACCTAAGTATTTTCATTAGAATCGACCTAGGTTTGCGGTTATGGCAGATACCTAAGTTATCCCTGTAACCAATGCCCGGCGCCATAGGGGGTGATACCCGGACCACCCACAGGCCGCTATACCAATCGATAACAAATTACTATTCCTAATCGATAACAAATTATTATTCCTAATGGTTTATTCTATGCAGACAACATCCGACGATTTCAACCATTATCTAGACATGAAATCCAATAATTTTCAAATCCTACCACAGATAACCTCCGACTATCCAGCCACAACAAGACCACCTACTGCCAATGGCTGAAGACACTAAGTCTTCACCCACCGCCATATGGCGGCAACATCATTATGGTTATTAGAAATTGGCAACATATGTTGCCAATTATGAATATTTATGAATATATAATGAATGCCAATGATAAATAATTTTATCAAAGTACAAAACCGTCACATGTTTAGATATCAAATAACTGATTTCCTTTCAAGACGGCGGCCAGAATCTATTTTTGTCAGTTGAAACCTGATTCATCCAGTACCTCTCTAACTTAAGAACCTAACTCTTCCCTCATCCTTTTCCAGACTCATTCGAACCTAGAAACCTAAGAACCGAATATTTGCTTATACAATTTTTTCTATATCTATTTGTTAAACGAATGAAATAATGACTAAATAAAAAAACAATTTTGTTGTAAATCCTGACAGCTCTACTAAATAAAATTTCGTTGTAAAATACAGTTTCTTTAAGATAGAAAACTTCGTTAAGAGAAATAATATTTTGTTAAGAAAAATGAATGTTTGGTTAAAAAATGAATTATTTTTAAGTTATTTTTCCATTCTGTCCTTTGAGTTAAGCAGTGTGATATGGTCACCGGTCTTGAATCGGTGCCATTCCTTGAGCAATACTAACATTCTAGCACTGGTACCAGAGCTTTTCCAATCCTTAAGCACTTTGACTAGGTTTGGATCAAACTTCCTGATCTTCGTCATTAGGAGTCTGAACCTATGCAATGGTATGCAACGATGACGATAAGGTTTTCCTAGCAGAGTATGATCAATAGCTCAATTCCATTCGGCGATGAAGTATAAGTATGCATAGAGGGATGTAGAGAAGAATTTTACCACCTAAGGGGTTGTGGCTAGACTCCGTAAAAGGTCTCTGTCATTTGAACACATCTCTTCTCCTCTGTCTCTCGGAGTCTCTTACCTTTATTCTCTTTCTTCATGTTAATAAGAAAAGCCAAAGTAAGTTAAACATTAAAAAACATTATGTTACTTTTGTTCCAAAATAAGGAAACTATAATACGAAAGTAATATGAAATCCCGAAACCAACATGCCACTCAAGAAGCCACTTTTCATAAACTCAAGAGATTGAATTCTATAAAAGAAAAAAAAACGCGTATGCGGAGATACTCGAACGAGAAATTTTTTGGATACCATCGATGCCTGTAATATCAATAACAATCAGGCAATCAAAATTCTATTTCTATATTCTAAATTTAATATAATATAATATTATATTTATATTATTATTTATATTATTTAATATTATTTATATTATATATTATTCTATATTTTTCTATATTATTGTATTAGTCTAAACCTTAAAATAAAAGATGTTTCATAAAGATTGGGATAACTCAAGCTTTATAACATTGGAACCAATTATCAACAAAAGCTGCCTAAACTAATATCAAACCAATTGTTAAATTGTTTTTTTTAAATTTGGAAATCTATGTTTTTAATGTATCACTACTATCTAAAGTGACAAATTTATTAAATTTATTCTATTAGGTCACTTTAAAACCCATCGAACCCATCTCCATTAAATTCTTCTGAATCGACATCTACGTCTAAATTCTGCATTTCTTCAACTAAATCCTGTTCAGAGCTATTGTCTTCGTCTCCAATTGTTTCGATTAAACAATTAATTACACTGATTTTATATTACACATTTGAAAAGTTCCCTCCTAAAACTCACCTGAGAAATTGCGGCCTATACGCGAGAGCGACCTTTCTGTGTTTCAGATTTTTCACTTTAAATTCTGCGACCTATACAAGAGAGCGACCTATAGGCGAGATTTTAGGGTAAATTGAAAATAATTATTTTATATAAATGTTTACCTGTATTATTTTGTACAGTTTGGTAAACGGATTGGTCGGGAATTCAAAGATGTGGGATTAGACACCTGTCTATCGATAAAAAAATTTTGGTTTAACGCCGTTACAAGCTCGTTTTCCATCAAGTAACTTACTGTTAACATTTTATTTAAATTGTTGATATAAATTATATATTCAGATCAGATTTAGCAGAGTAGCAGCAATTGAAAATTAAAGTTGGATAGTCACTGTCTTTAGCTTATATACTAAAATTAAAAAAATCATTGTTAATTTTCTGAAGCTAAAGAATAATAATACATATAAGGTGTTTTCTTAAGAATTAACGAATAAATTTTGTCCACTGTAAATTATTACGCAGTTCGAGGAATCCTATTTGCTGAAGTTGAAAGATTAATTTAAAAAATTTTTCTTGGAAATAATTTTATGAATGCATTAGTACGTAGCTGCCATCAAACACAAACGCAATTGTTATAATTACCGCTAAGCCAATATCGAATTACCGGGAGTGGAATTACAAATTTCAAAAATTTGCTATTACAAAGTTCTGAATAAGTTGATGCAAGCTGCTATCAAACAATCATACTTCTTTACAATTATTACCAAACCAAAAATTTGCAATTTTAATGATTTGAATGCGTTGATACTAAGCTGCCATCAAACAATCATATATCTTATAAATCATTACCGCTATAGCGTTATCGTATATCCGGGAGCGGAATTACAAATTTTGTAATTATGCTACTCTAATGTTTTTAGGTTTAATCTCATGAATAGTCCACATGTATACGTCAAACCTAGAATAGATACTGCGCATAAAACGTCCATTGTTCACTTGGGATGTGTACTGTGCATTTGCGCATCCGCTACGCACATAATTTGCACGCACAAACCGTACTGTTCATATAAAACTTGCACCCGGCATAAAAACGTCCATTCCACACATGTAAAACCACACTGCAAATGAAAACGTGCGCTGCGCAATATAAAACGCACGTACATTGCGTACTCCGCACACACAAGTCCAATGTGCATGAAATGTTCACTGCACACGTATAATTATTAATGTGCATCTTTTGCCTACGCATAATGCGCATTGCGCATCTAAACGACCATGGTGCACTTGCAACATTTATTGCGCATGTCAACGTCCACTGCGCGCATATAATTCGCACTCAGAAGGCTTGGTGCATGGGATATCGAGTAATGGAAACTCCTTTTCTATCCTTCCACTAGTTCTCGAAATATTCTAATATTTACTTAAGTTGTAAACTTAAATAAAGCAAAATTCGAGTTGGTACATATGTCTTATCTTCGAACTTCTAGGTTTCTAGCGGATGGGCTACCTATTAGTAAAATCCCATCACAATCCGTCATGTGGGCGACCCACCAATGGCGGGATGGAAAACGGACGAGAAGGTTCATACTGTGTTTGCAACAAAAATGAATCAACATAATCGTCAAGTTCCAGAAGCCTTATTATTAGACCTAGGGTTTAAAAATACGAGAAAATTTCGCTTTATGTACCTAAAAACTTGTTTAAAATGTCCAAAAAGGTACC
Source organism: Holacanthella duospinosa (assembly GCA_002738285.1). Lineage (NCBI taxonomy): Eukaryota > Metazoa > Arthropoda > Collembola > Poduromorpha > Neanuridae > Holacanthella > Holacanthella duospinosa. Next base: position 10,823 of record NIPM01002324.1, on the reverse strand, counting down.
AAAAACAAGATAAAAAGTTTAGATAAATGTTTGAGTTTTCAAAGCGTATACCAGATATGCATGAATTATTTAATTAAAACTCTTTCAAGAGCTAAAAACTTGTAGTGGACGAAAAGAAGAAACTTTACCCAAAACAGGATAATTCGAAGTGAGTTAACAGAATCATTTTCCCAACTATTCTTTTTGTTGAAACAATATTCTACAATTACGACTGTCCATACTGCCGACATACATAACCACAAAGGAGGTATATGACTTAAAACAGCTTGGGGTGTTGAGTATAGAGATATATTGCAAACTCATATTATAAATTAAAGCTTGTCACATGATTCAGTTTTTGTCAGTATCGATTGTTTGTCCCGTAGAATTGTGATTATAACTATAGACTGATGAATTAACGAATATTGAGGTTTGAGGTATTCCATTTAATATTTTTGTAACTGATGCAGGCATTCCTAAAATTTCTTTAATTTTCAGGTCCACAACTAATCCTCGTGTGGATCTAGTCCACTTAACACTGTAGCAAACGGTATCCCTTCACTTATTTAAGTCTTGATTTTGCAATGTAACATAGAGTAGAAAGTACAGGACGATGTTCGTAGCCCCTTCCGTCTCAAAGTTGCTGATGTAACTTAACCTAGTGGTGCGGTTTCGCTACAATACACATTCCTAAGAACCTAAGTATTTTCATTAGAATCGACCTAGGTTTGCGGTTATGGCAGATACCTAAGTTATCCCTGTAACCAATGCCCGGCGCCATAGGGGGTGATACCCGGACCACCCACAGGCCGCTATACCAATCGATAACAAATTACTATTCCTAATCGATAACAAATTATTATTCCTAATGGTTTATTCTATGCAGACAACATCCGACGATTTCAACCATTATCTAGACATGAAATCCAATAATTTTCAAATCCTACCACAGATAACCTCCGACTATCCAGCCACAACAAGACCACCTACTGCCAATGGCTGAAGACACTAAGTCTTCACCCACCGCCATATGGCGGCAACATCATTATGGTTATTAGAAATTGGCAACATATGTTGCCAATTATGAATATTTATGAATATATAATGAATGCCAATGATAAATAATTTTATCAAAGTACAAAACCGTCACATGTTTAGATATCAAATAACTGATTTCCTTTCAAGACGGCGGCCAGAATCTATTTTTGTCAGTTGAAACCTGATTCATCCAGTACCTCTCTAACTTAAGAACCTAACTCTTCCCTCATCCTTTTCCAGACTCATTCGAACCTAGAAACCTAAGAACCGAATATTTGCTTATACAATTTTTTCTATATCTATTTGTTAAACGAATGAAATAATGACTAAATAAAAAAACAATTTTGTTGTAAATCCTGACAGCTCTACTAAATAAAATTTCGTTGTAAAATACAGTTTCTTTAAGATAGAAAACTTCGTTAAGAGAAATAATATTTTGTTAAGAAAAATGAATGTTTGGTTAAAAAATGAATTATTTTTAAGTTATTTTTCCATTCTGTCCTTTGAGTTAAGCAGTGTGATATGGTCACCGGTCTTGAATCGGTGCCATTCCTTGAGCAATACTAACATTCTAGCACTGGTACCAGAGCTTTTCCAATCCTTAAGCACTTTGACTAGGTTTGGATCAAACTTCCTGATCTTCGTCATTAGGAGTCTGAACCTATGCAATGGTATGCAACGATGACGATAAGGTTTTCCTAGCAGAGTATGATCAATAGCTCAATTCCATTCGGCGATGAAGTATAAGTATGCATAGAGGGATGTAGAGAAGAATTTTACCACCTAAGGGGTTGTGGCTAGACTCCGTAAAAGGTCTCTGTCATTTGAACACATCTCTTCTCCTCTGTCTCTCGGAGTCTCTTACCTTTATTCTCTTTCTTCATGTTAATAAGAAAAGCCAAAGTAAGTTAAACATTAAAAAACATTATGTTACTTTTGTTCCAAAATAAGGAAACTATAATACGAAAGTAATATGAAATCCCGAAACCAACATGCCACTCAAGAAGCCACTTTTCATAAACTCAAGAGATTGAATTCTATAAAAGAAAAAAAAACGCGTATGCGGAGATACTCGAACGAGAAATTTTTTGGATACCATCGATGCCTGTAATATCAATAACAATCAGGCAATCAAAATTCTATTTCTATATTCTAAATTTAATATAATATAATATTATATTTATATTATTATTTATATTATTTAATATTATTTATATTATATATTATTCTATATTTTTCTATATTATTGTATTAGTCTAAACCTTAAAATAAAAGATGTTTCATAAAGATTGGGATAACTCAAGCTTTATAACATTGGAACCAATTATCAACAAAAGCTGCCTAAACTAATATCAAACCAATTGTTAAATTGTTTTTTTTAAATTTGGAAATCTATGTTTTTAATGTATCACTACTATCTAAAGTGACAAATTTATTAAATTTATTCTATTAGGTCACTTTAAAACCCATCGAACCCATCTCCATTAAATTCTTCTGAATCGACATCTACGTCTAAATTCTGCATTTCTTCAACTAAATCCTGTTCAGAGCTATTGTCTTCGTCTCCAATTGTTTCGATTAAACAATTAATTACACTGATTTTATATTACACATTTGAAAAGTTCCCTCCTAAAACTCACCTGAGAAATTGCGGCCTATACGCGAGAGCGACCTTTCTGTGTTTCAGATTTTTCACTTTAAATTCTGCGACCTATACAAGAGAGCGACCTATAGGCGAGATTTTAGGGTAAATTGAAAATAATTATTTTATATAAATGTTTACCTGTATTATTTTGTACAGTTTGGTAAACGGATTGGTCGGGAATTCAAAGATGTGGGATTAGACACCTGTCTATCGATAAAAAAATTTTGGTTTAACGCCGTTACAAGCTCGTTTTCCATCAAGTAACTTACTGTTAACATTTTATTTAAATTGTTGATATAAATTATATATTCAGATCAGATTTAGCAGAGTAGCAGCAATTGAAAATTAAAGTTGGATAGTCACTGTCTTTAGCTTATATACTAAAATTAAAAAAATCATTGTTAATTTTCTGAAGCTAAAGAATAATAATACATATAAGGTGTTTTCTTAAGAATTAACGAATAAATTTTGTCCACTGTAAATTATTACGCAGTTCGAGGAATCCTATTTGCTGAAGTTGAAAGATTAATTTAAAAAATTTTTCTTGGAAATAATTTTATGAATGCATTAGTACGTAGCTGCCATCAAACACAAACGCAATTGTTATAATTACCGCTAAGCCAATATCGAATTACCGGGAGTGGAATTACAAATTTCAAAAATTTGCTATTACAAAGTTCTGAATAAGTTGATGCAAGCTGCTATCAAACAATCATACTTCTTTACAATTATTACCTAACCAAAAATTTGCAATTTTAATGATTTGAATGCGTTGATACTTAGCTGCCATCAAACAATCATATATCTTATAAATTATTACCGCTATAGCGTTATCGTATATCCGGGAGCGGAATTACAAATTTTGTAATTATGCTACTCTAATGTTTTGAATGTGTTAATTTTTAACTGCCATCACACTGAATCATACTTTTCTGAAATTATGTACCAATGCATTAAGGACAATAGAATAGCTAATTTAACAAATTGTTACAAATTTTTAATTTTGCTCCGGGTAATTCGATACTGGCATAGCTGAAAAAATTTCTTAAATGTATGTGTAGGTTTGATGCAGCTACTTACCAATGATATTCATAACATTAGAAAACAAAATTTTGAAAATTTGATGAATTGTATCGAATAGACTAGTGCATCATCACTTTTGAGACCTTCGTTTTTCTATTACAATTATCCCTTCCGATCCAGACCACTTGTCACCTGAAACACCAAATTTTGAAATTTGCAATTATTGAACCGTTTAAATAATAGAAATGTGATTCAATCTGTCAACTGTCTTTCTTAACATTAATATGTGTAATTATCATTAACTTTAGAAATGAGGGTTATTAGTTCCAAAGATTAGGAAAATTAAATTTTCATAGAAAATATAGCAATAACAACTTTACTAATGAATTCATATTGGTGTATATAGCATATATATTTTAGTGTATACATATAAAATGGTTCTATGACATTTGCATCAGTCTTAGTTCACCACCATCACACCCTTAGTACTAATTTCTCTCCGTCATTCGAATTTTTTTATTTCACGCTTTGTATGTCTCATACTATTGCAAGGTGGAACGTATGATGGTTGGAGGTGTGGTGAAAGAAAGAAAAGAGTATAAGGTTTTAAGTTAAAATACAGCATGTCCCAACAAAAAAGAAATAGAAAAAAGTATTTTGTGGAGAGAATCAATTAGCGCGAAAAAGTGAAAAGGGGGGAGGGAAATTATTCCACGGTAGGGCCGTGTGGGTTGTTTCGACTATAAATTTTATTGTTGTTCACGCACTATTAAAAGTGCATGAGGTTAGTTGAGATACTGATGAGAATTTTTGATTTAAATTGTATTGGGTGGTGAACAGTGTTCGCGGAGGAATTGACGCAAGGGGTGGAGTTGCGGAGTTAAAATGACGGTGTAGTGTAAACTAATTAGAGTTAATTATGTTCTTGTAATTCAGATTTCTAAGAACAAATTCAATATTGAAGTCTAATGACAAAAGCCGCTATATAAATAACCATCACGTACCACCAAAATGGAACCAATCGCAGAAAATATTGAGTAGTTTATTACATAATTCAAAATGAACGTAATTGTAACTTTATCAGTGCTAATTTGCACATTGGTTAACCTTAGCCAAATTGTCAATAGTACTGATCTGGTTGATCAACCTGTGATGCATTTTAAATCATCAAGTGGTCACGAAGTTAATGTGGCTTGGAGTACGTAATTCTCTCTTTTTTTAATAATTATGTGGTAACGCAAGTTTTAATTTTGTTAACTATTAATCTTTTGCAACTTTAATTTTTAGAAAAACGAGACTTGACTGTATTAAATGACGAAATGCCGGGAAGTGTAACGAACATAGGAAATGTACACTCAGGTAAATTCAATTAGTCCGATTTATGATATATAAAAGACTAACATCAAATTTAAAAATTGATTGTAGTAGCTGACAGTGGTCCTGCATTAAAAGGTATATCATGTCAAATTTACCAAATTTTCCTCTACAATGGTAGTTTTTAATTAAAATTATGGAAATATGCCCAACCCATACTTATGTCTATTACCATTAACAAAATTTACAGATTATATGGAAAAAAATTTGTTTTTCTTTTATAATTCTTTTGAAATATCTTAGAAAAATATGTTTAATAATGAACCGTGAATTTCAAAGTTTAGGTAATGGTTTTCGAAACATAACTTCAAATGTGCAATTTCCAGTTAAAATAAACTTTCTGTACAAATTACGCATTATGCAGAAATGAAAGTTAACAAATTTATAAAAAAAATTTAGGACCATCTGGAATTTTAGTACACAATGGGAAAGTAAATTCACAACTTAATTATTCATTTGATAATCGTAAACGTCGCTTTATTGAGCAACATATCGGAACTGTTGTAAAACAGACTAATATTAGCAAACGGGATCTCGCATCAAAGAATAACGACACAACAATTGTACAAGATAAGTCAAAACCATCCAATCAAACTGAAGGATTGTATAAATCAAAACGATTTACGGAAAAAGTTGGTACTGTTGGACAACAAATTAATGTCGATATGGGTAAGTTTACAACAAATTTTCAAATTTAAAAGGTTTCTAAGATGTATTTTCAAAATATGACGGAGAACAAGCTATGTGCCAAAACTTGAAACAGCAATTAACCTAAAAAGTTGGTCTCTGGTTGGGCAGGAACCCACGTCTATAGGTTAGCCGGAAATAGTGCACTACAAATTGTGCTACAGAACCAAGTGGGGAAAATGCTGTTCCAAACCTTGACTAAATAATGATGGTGAATTGGTATCACTAGCAAGTTTTATTGGCTGGTGAACGATTCATCATGTATGATTCTCCTAATCTCTTGGCAGAGACTGGGAAGACTTTAAGAAAATTTTTCTTGGAAGGGTGTGTAATGGGTGTGTAACACTTTACACCCTGACGGGGCTCTAAAGGTTGCCTATGTTCACCATCCCTGGAGAATAGAAACTATTCTTCAACTACCCCACAACTAATACTAAATTTTCCAATTTTCAGAGGCACGGAAAAAGCGCACCCTAACTGTCTACAATGGAATCAACCCTACAGAAGTGTAAATCAACAAACGAAAACTAAGAAATTCAATAAATGTTTGTACTTACAAACATTAAGTTTATAAATTGAAAAAATAAATTTAGAATTGGAATATAAACGATTGTATAAATTCATTTTGATATAAATTTTTTTCGTTTTTGGTGTGCGTATGCATGGATAATTTCTATTCAATTATAACAGCAACTTGTGCCCGGGTTCAAAACAAATTTTCTGTCTGGTGACGTCATGGTACCATAAAGTCCTAGTTTATAGTGCTCCTGAGTTATAGTTTAATTATTATAGTTTTATATTCATTATAGCATGTTGTTACCATATCTTGTCATCTAAGATAAAAGTTCACAAGTGACAGATATCTTTTATAGAAATAAATTATGTTAGCCTTGCTGCTGTTTAACAGTATTAGTCTAAATTGTAACAGAACTGTTATTACCCGTAGACTATCTTAGTAGTAGGAGTGTATTGGCGTCGTCGTGTCTCTCTGTCTATTCTTCCGTCAGTCGGCTGGTTTCCAAAAGTTTGTGGCACGGTTTTAATTTAAATTTTTTTTCTGTACATGTCGAAATGTATTTGTACTGTTTATTTAATATTTTTCTACAAATGACAGAAGAGCCCGGTTTCTTTGATCAGCGATGCATAACGTATCATTCGTCTTATACTTTGGTTTCTACAGACGACAATCCGTTTATACAACCCATCCTACAAGCGGCAATTGAAATCTATAATGTGTGTTCAATAGGATACGATTATCCTGGTGGATAACTCAGACACTTACTGTGAGTATTGTAAATACCAATCGCATAGGTAAGCTATCAAAGTTTGACACCTTGCACACTCAGGGACAATACCATGGGAAGTAACAATTAGTACCTTATCTACTAAAGCTTGATAATTCCCTTATCAAATGTGCACAATTCAACTGTCGACAGTTGGCCAGTCAAAAGTCGGTACCATGATTGATTACCAACGGTTGTTACAAAGCTTACCAATAATTATTAATACGTGTTAACAACAGGTACATTTGGAACCTCAGATATGAATAGTTGATATCTCAGATTACGGATTCATGCTTATTTCCGCAGACCACGCTTTCATGAAATGGTTTAGTCTAGGGGTACTTCTACCGTTGCCATGGTTTATTATTGTTCACAAAATTTGAGACAAATGCTCATCTTGTGAGACTCAACTCTCAACCAACCTTGCTTTTGTTTAATTCAAATTTCATTTCACAAAGTTTGAATCTTCTTTGTATTGCCCTGTTTGCTACCATTCATAGTTCTTTCATACGCACTTTAAGTTCTCGGTTTTCAAATATAAGAACGTTGACGTTCGTATAGCTCAAAAATTTTGGAATTTGTTTTTAGCTTTTTTTCACAGCCCAATAAGATACAGAAGATTCAAAATGTCATCATTGATAGGAGTCGAGAATATTTCAGACAGTCCGATTAGTTCAAATTATTCAATAACAAAGTGTGCAGAAAAACCAGGGTTATTACTCCCATTCATCCCATGTGAAACAACTCATTGGAACCCAACCCTAAGAGCAATCCTCTACTGCGCAGGACTCCTCTACTGCTCTATGGGAGTGACTATTGTCGCGGGCGTTTTTATGGCTGCAATTGAAAAAATAACATCACAGACTCGAAAGGTGAAATTCTAGCTAGAAAGATATTGATCGCATCGTGTCATCGGAAGTACACACGAAACTTAAACAAGGCGACCCATTTTATCATTTACTGATAATTGACTTTGATTAAATTTTACATAACAAGTTTGAAATAATACATATTCAAAATAACGTTTCAAATGTTGCATCCTAACTTAAATATCAGGAAACATCGAACTTCTATTTTTTAGTAATTTCCACCTAACGATGATTCAGTTGAACTGCAAAAGACATCAGAATGAGATATTACGAAAAGTTTTTTATCTAATAACAGTTACTTGTAATGAAGTTGGACATGCGCCTAACGCATACACCTTGTTGGTTTCTACAACACAGCTAAATGTAACATTTAAATTATTTTTGTGGTTTCTAAAGATCCATTTGTCATCACCTCGAACGACAATAGAGATTCGTATTTGGAATGACACAGTGGCCAACTTGACATTAATGGCATTAGGCTCATCTGCACCAGAGATACTCCTTAGTATTATGGAAATAGTCAAGAATGGTTTTGAAGCTGGAGAGCTAGGGCCAGGTACAATTGTTGGATCTGCAGCTTTCAATCTTTTGGCTATCACGGCTGTATGTATTGTTTCTATACCCAACGGCGAAACACGGAAGATTCAAATGGGAAAGGTAATTCAGAGTATAATGAATCAGTTCTGTCCCAAAGGAATTGTTGGAGAAACGAGTCAGTCATTGTACACAAATTGTTGAGAAGTGAATTTTTATGCATCTATAGGTATTCTCTGTGACTTCAACGTTCTGTTTGTGTTCCTATCTCTGGCTCATCCTAGTCCTTGACATTGTGTCTCCTGAAGAGATTGAAGTATGGGAGTCGCTTGTTACACTCTCTTTCTTTCCCCTCATGGTTCTCATAGCTTGGTGGGCAGATAGAGGGTGGAGTTGTGGAAGAAAGAAAGAAAATGTCACAGTAGAGATAGGACTCGAAGAACGAGGTGAATCGAAAATTTTTACCCGTGATGGAAAATTTTCTAGAGAAGGACTCGTCCAATTCTACAAAGGACTTAGAAAATTTGACGGATTGAGTGACTCTGACGCAGCTGTATTAGCAGCTACTAAGTAATTTTACGTAATCACATTAAAAACTTTCTATAATAATTTAAAATTTTTTACTTTTTACATTGTATTATAACTTTCAGACTCATCAATAACCAGCGTCATTCTAGAATGTGGTACAGAATTGGAGCAGTTCGTGGTCTATCTGGAGGAAAGAAAATTCAACCGGTTTTGAATAAAAAATTAAAGATGGTAAGTTTTAAATATTCTAAAGGACGAGCAGTATTGCTAAGGAAAGGTTATTGTTGAGTTTTTAAATTCATTAATTAGAAATTATTTCTATTTTAACTAGTTTACTTTTTGGAGCGAACAAGTATAATTAAATTTTTTGAGAGCTGCATAGAGTAAAGAAACTAAAATGTGGAGAGCTGGGAGGTGGAAACATTTTTAGTGAATGGTTGGAAGGGATGGGACAAGGTTTGCAGCAGTTTTGCTGTAAAACTAAATTTTGTGAAAATAAAAGATACAGGAAGCTTGAGTCGGATGTTCAACACCGACGGGATAATGTGATGTAAGTAGATACCATCCGAGTAGATAGTGCTATTCTAAGAGGAACGTTTATGATTTTCATAAGTTTCTTAATCGACAATCATTGAACACTTGTCTACGAGAAAGAGTATCCTTAGTCATAGAAACCGTCTGGAGTGTCATTTGTAAATGCTAGCTTGTACACCGAAAGCCAATATTAAATTTAATCATAGATGAAATTATTGATATCGGTGGTGTATAAAATATTGCTTATACCAAACCTATGTTGCATTACACCTGTAAATACAACTATGTCGCAGAACAATTACTGCAACCCAGCGATAAGTGCACGCAAAATGTTTGTTACATAAAATAGTAGAAAGAGTAGATTGATAGAAATACAATGATAGAAAACACCAACAATTATATTCGTTGTGGATCAAAGAAATTTGTTTTTGCAAATTGTTTAATTCAACAAATTGCAAACCACATAATAAAAACATTGATTATCAAGAGTGATATACAGTCGGGCAAACATAAAGACACGCACCACGGTCACATCATGCAACATAGTGTTCCGCATGGTCAGCTTTTGGCGTGAGCCAGAGCCACTGGCTCACCCGAGCGGTGAGCCATGGCTCTGGCACCGCACTTTTGTTGAGCTGGCTCTTGGCTCAACACAAAAAAAAAAAAATTTCCGGTTAATATGCACATTTTGCTAAAAGTGAGAATGACCTAGTGAGAATAAGCCAACAAGAATCATAATTATGAACTAGCTAAAGGCAAATTGACTTTCAGTGACCAAAAATTCCGAAAATTAAAAAAAAAGTGATGATTTGGAAGAAAAATAGAGGAAAAGTGGAAGAATTTAGGGGAAAAGTTGAGCCATTGAGCCATGGCTCACAAGTTTCGTTGAGCTGGCTTATGAGCCATGGCTTTGGCTCAAAATTACTACATGAGCCAGAGCCATGCACTGGCTCTGGCTCAGAAATTTTTGTGAGCCAGCTCGAGCCAGAGCCAGAGCCATTGAGCCAACTCATGAGCCAGAGCCATGCGGAACACTAATGCAATAGAGAGTGAAAGAATCTATCCAGTTTATTGAATATCTCCTTCGAGTATCGTTGCTCGAAGTTAATAATAAATGAACTTATATCAGCCATCCCAAAACGACTCAAAAGATTATTTTCTTGTTATTTTGATTTTTGCTCGGAGTGATTAAGGGGTTGCACTCGCATTGCGATTGAGAATTTTCTGGCGAATACCCCACACTTAAGCACAAACTAAAAAAAACAAATTTCCGATTCGTTTTGAGATGAACCGTATATCATTTTGACAGGTTTATGATACAATCAATGC